>JAKOOJ010000023.1:1352500-1405000 GCA_022577455.1 Arizona elegans | reverse complement strand
GCAGAGGGTTGGACTCCTCCTTTTTGAGCAGAGGGTTGGACTAGAAGACCTCCGAGGTCCCTTCCAACAACTCTTGTCATTCTGTCTTCTGCTATTCCGTGAGATCTGCCTGGGCTTAGAAGCCGATGCCCAGATGATAAAAAAACAAAAACAAAAAAAAAGCAGACTCAGGATTAAGAAAAACTAAACAAATTGGATTTTAGAGCTCTCGCATGTAAGAGTTATAAACGGTGGAATCGGAGATAAGATAAAAGAGAGGAAATGGGAAGTAGAGAGCCAGATAGTCATATAATATTTGGAGATAAGTGAAGAGCAAATGCGTTCTTGTAGACAGTCTTTTTATACAATCGTATAAAAACACCGTCAAGGTGCTATTGACTTGACGTAAATTATTACACCCTAGTATTGTTGGGCTGTTGAAGAATCCTTTCCTGCCATGTTTGCCCTTTCCTGCCATTTATACCGGTAGTCCTCGACTTACAGCAGTTCATTTAGTGACCAAAGTTATGATGGCGCCGAAAAAATATGACTTTTTCACACTTATGACCACTGAAGCATCCCCACTGTCACGCAATCAACATTTAGATGCTGGGCCACCGACTCGTATTTATAACATCCTGGGGTCGCGTGACTCGTTTTGCGACCTGACAAAGTGCGGGGGGAAAGCTGGATTCCCTTAACCACCGTGGCAAGGAAGGTCATATAATGGAGCAAGAGGCACTTAACAATTGTTTTGCTTAGCAACAGAAATTCTGGGCTCGGTTGTGGTCGTAAGTTGAGGACTACCTGGATAAATGGATGGATAGATAGATAGATGTGAGAGAGATTTGAAAGAGAAAATTAGATGATAGATGATAGATACAAATAGATACATGAGATAGAAAGATTAGAAAGATATAGATAGATGATAGATTAGATAGATGGATGGATGGGATAGATGATAGATAGATAGATAGATAGATAGATAGATAGATAAGGTAGGTAGGTAGGTAGGTAGGTAGGTAGACAATGATAGAAAGAGAATTAGATAAATATAAATAGATGATAGGAAGACTAGATATAGATAGAAAGAGAGAGAGAATTAGATTATAGATAGATATAAATAGATGAGATAGAAAGATTAGAGATAGACAGACGGATGGAGAAAGACTGATAAAGCAAGAGACATTAGATGATAGAGATAGATAGATAGATAGATAGATAGATAGATAGATAGATAGATAGATAGATAGAGATAAATGCAGTAGATTGATTAGATAGGTAGGTAGATAGGTAGATAATGATAGAAAGAGGGAATTAGATGATGGATATAGATGATAGGAAGATTTTATATATATATATATATATATATATAGAGAGAGAGAGAGAGAGAGAGAGAGAGAGAGAGAATTAGATGATAGATATAAATAGATGAGATAGAAAGATTAGGTTGAGACAGACAGACAGATAGATGATAGATAGATAGATAGACAGACAGACAGACAGATAGGAGAGAGGGGGAAAGAAGATAGACAGATAGATAGATAGATAGATAGATAGATAGATAGATAGATAGATAGACAGACAGACAGACAGATAGGAGAGAGAGGGGGAAAGAAGATAGATAGATAGATAGATAGATAGATAGATAGATAGATAGATAGATAGATAGATAGACAGACGCTTCCAACTCTGTTATCCTGTTAGTCAATTCATTGAGCCAGATGTTCCTCAACCTTTTAGCAGGACCCGAATTGCTTTGCCTGGAGCCGAGCTCCCTGGCAAAGAGACCAGGTGAGGACATGTAAACCATCCGTGTTCCTTCCGTGTTCTTCCAAGAGAGAGACAGAGGGCCTTTTCACCATCGGTGACTTGAGACGCGTCCTCTGAGTGTTCCCACCACACGCAAGAGAAACCCTAATGAGCCCCCAAGCTCGGCCTGCCTGTTTTTCCGCTGTCAGCTCCGGTTTCGGAGAAGGTTGGACATGCCATATTCCCAGGGACCAAAAAAAAAAAAACCCCCCACCAATATTGTGGCAGCTTAAAAAGACTTCTGTATTTATTAGAGGAGGTGCGGTCGTCCGGGGGCAAGCGAAGATCGTTAAGTGGAAACTTCGCGTGGGGAAAGAAATGTTGGGTTGAGTTAAATTCCATCGTTTTTCCTCGGCGTTGGCCAAGGATGTTCTCCAAGGACCGAGGCCTTTAATTGGCTAATAAAAGAGGATTTTCCGTTTTATTGGCAAACGGTAAGGCCAGGCGAAATGAATTTTCTTGAAGACGGATGGTGTGTGTGTGTGTGCTGGTTTCTTGGGGAGGGGGTGAAGAAGGCAATCCCTGGTGTTTAATATCCGGATGTTAGCTTGTAAACCTTCTTGGTAACCACCATTTTTCTTCATCCGAGGAGCTGTCAGGGCTCATCCATCCCGTTGGCCTTTTTTTCCCTCTCTCTCTCTTTTTCTTCTTCTTCTGCCTCCTCTTTTGGAGGAGAGGTTTTGCAAGGCAATTCGGCAGCGATGAGCGAGCGATTCGGGGAACTTAAATCTCATCATCATTTTTTTTTTAATTTGGCTCTCCTCGCTACGCTCCGGGAGAAGGAGAGGCCGAAAGAGAGGAGAAAACGCTGGGCTGTTGCAGGATTTATTTTTCAAGAGGGCAGGTGAATTCCTGGCGCCTTCGTCCTCACCCTCGTCTTCCTCCCCCCCCAACACACACACATCTGCAATTTCCCAGTTGCAATTCCTACTTCCAGCTCAGCCTCTCCCAGTACCATATCTTTGGGGCTCCACTGCACCTGACAGAGGAGAATTCCCAGACTACCCATCACATGCTGATTGTCATCCGTCCATCCATTCCTCCATTCATTCCTCCATTCATCTATCCATCCTTTATTCATCCATTCCTTCATTTATCCATTCATCCATCCATTCATTCTTTTATTTATCCATGCATCCATTCCTCCCTCCCTCCATGCATTTATTCATTCATCTATCCATCCCTTCATTTATTCATCCATCCATTTATCCATTCAGCCATCCCTTCATTCTTTTATTCAGCATTCCTTTTATCATCTATCTATCCCTTCCTCCATTCATTCATTCATCCATCCATCCATCCCTTCATTTATCCCTTCAGCATCCCTTCATTCTTTTATTCATCCATCCTTTTATCATCCATCCATGCATCCCTTCCTCCTTCCCTCCATTCATTCATGCATTCATCCATCCATCTATCTATCCATCCCTTCATTTATTCATCCATCCCTTCATTTATCCATTCAGCCATGCAACCATTCATTCATTCATCCCTTTATTTATTTATCTCTTCATTTATCCATTCTGCCATCCATTCTTTTATTCATCCATCCTTTTATCATCCACCCATTCCTTCCTCCGTCCCTCCCTCCATCCATCCATCCATCCATCTATCCATCCCTTCATTTATTCATCCATCCCTTCATTTATCCATTCAGCCATCCAACCATTCATTCATTCATCCCTTTATGTATTTATTTATCTCTTCATTTATTCATTCTGCCATCCATTCTTTTATTCATCCATCCTTTTATCATCCATCCGTCCATCCATCCATTCCTTCCTCTGTCCCTCCATCCATCCATCTATCCATCCCTTCATTTATTCAGCCATCCCTTCATTTATCCCTTCAGCCATCCCTTCATTCTTTTATTCATCCATCTTTTTATTTATCATCCATCCCAACCCAAAATCAGGAATTTGGCTGTTCCTAACAGGCCTGGGTGGCCAGTTGGTGCCAGCTTCAAAATTCTGCTAAATTGCCAAAGCTAATTTAGCAGAAACTAATATTGAAAGGGACGCAGTGGCTCAGTGGCTAAGAAAATGAGCTTGTCGATCGAAAGGATGACAGTTCGGCGGTTCGAATCCCGAGTGCCGCAGAACGGGGTGAGCTCCCGTGACTTGTCCCAGCTTCTGCCAACCTAGCAGTTCGAAAGCACGTAAAAAAGAAAATGCAAGTAGAAAAATAGGGGCCACCTTTGGTGGGAAGGGAAGAGCGTTTCCGTGAACCTTTGGCATTGAGTCATGCCGGCCACATGACCACGGAGACATCTTCGGACAGCGCTGGCTCTTCGGCTTTGAAACGGAGATGAGCAGCGCCCCCTAGAGTCAGGAACAACTAGCACATACGTGCGAGGGAACCTTTACCTTTTTACCTTTATCAGGCTTTGCAAGTACTGCAGAGGCTCCGTGGGCCTTCCCAAGGAATGGCACGAAAGGAAATCAGTAAATTATTTTCCTTCCTTTCTTTTCAACCAGGAAAGGACATTTGCGAAGAGGCGAAGAAGAAGACAATTTTTGTGGCTTTGTGCTCCGGGTCCCCAGAGAGTCCCGTCAGCAGCGGTGGAGGCAAAACCCAATTTAAAGAGCAAATCCTTCCCGAACGCTTGACTGTTGTGGGCGTTCTCCTGGGGGTTTTCGGAGGAGGTGAGCGCCCCACATAGAGTCAACCTTGAAAAAGTGACTCAACTCCAAAGGCCCCGTTTTCTCACGGCGGCTCCCCAGGGGACTTCCCAGCAAGTATTTGGAGGGGAAATGTCAGTTGATGTAATAAAGGTGCACTTTTATTCACTTTTCTGTTAAAAAGGTGACTTTTTCAGAAGCCCAAGGAGGGTGGGGAGAGAAAGGGCTTTCGCGGATTTCCCCTCCCCCTCCCTCCTTCCTTCTTCCTTCCTTCCAATCTTCCTTCTTTCATTCTCCCCATCCCTCCTTCTTCCTTCTTCCTCCTTCCTTCCTTCCTTCTTTCTCCCCCTCCCTCCCTCTTCCTTCCTTCCCTCCATCCTTCCTTCCGTCTTTCCTATCTTCCTTCCTTCCTTCTCCCCCTCCCTCCCTCCCTCTCTTTCCTTCCTTCTGTCCTTCCTTCCTTCTGTCCTATCTTCCTTCTGTGCTTCCTTCTTTCTTCCTTTCTTCCATCTTTCCTATCTTCCTTCCTTTCTTCCGTCCTTCTGTCATTCTTTCCTATCTTCCTTCCTCTTCCCCCTCCCTCCCTCCCTCTTCCTTCCCTCTTCCCTTCTTTCCGAACTTCCTTCTTTCCTTCCCTCCCTCCTTGCCTCTTCCTTGTTTTCTTCCCTCCCTCCCTCTTCCTTCCTTATTTCTTTCCTTCTTTCCATCCATCCAAATACTGGCATTTATAGATGATGTTCTAGACGACACCAAGACTGCCAATAACTTCCTTCGTCTTGTCCGCCTGGGCAGGGCAGCCTTGGAGACTTTTGACCTCAGGCGTGCCCAAAACGGGCTCCCTGAATTTCTTCCCCATCACCCCCCCCCCCAAAACCAGCATTTTCCTCCAGTGCCTCCCCGCGGCTGCGTTTCACCCCGACACCGATATAAAAATGAGCCACATTAAAATGTCATGATCACCCTGTACTAATTATGCACCTAATGAATAATTAGCCACGGACACTTCTGACATGTTTGGGTTGCTCATTTGCATCTTTTTAATAAAAAAAAAATTCCAAGGGAAAAAGCCTCCCTCCCTCAGCGGGAAAAGTCGAGGAGGAAGATGGAGAGAGATTCAAGCATCCTCAACTTCCCCCTTCCCCTGCCTTCCCTTCCCTTCTTTCCTTCTCCTCATCCTCCTTCTCTTTTCTTTCCTCCTCCTCTTCCTTCTTTTCTTCCTCTTCCTCTCCTCCTCCTCTTCCTCCTCTTCCTTCCTCCTCTTCTTTTCCTTCCTCCTCCTCCTCCTTTCTTTCCTCCTCCTCCTCCTCTTCCTCCTCCTCTTCCTTCTTCCTCTTCCTCTCCTCCTTTTCCTTCCTTCTCTTTCCTCCTTCTTCTCCTTCTTTCCTCCTTCTCTTCTTCCTCCTTCTTCTTTTCCTTCCTTCTCCTTCGCCTTCTTCTCCTCCTTCTCTTCTTCCTTTTCTTTCCTCCTCCTTTCTTTCTTCCTCCTCTTCCTTTTCTTCCTCTTCTCCTCCTCCTCTTTTCTTTCCTCCTCCTCCTCCTCTTCCTCCTCCTCCTCCTCTTTTCTTTTCTTCTCCTCCTCCTCCTCCTCTTCCTCCTCCTGCTCTTCCTCCTCCTCTTTTCTTTCCTCCTCCTTCTCTTCTTCCTTCTCCTCCTGTTCCTCCTCTTCCTTCCTCCTCCTGCTCTTCCTCCTCATCTCCTCTTCCTTGCAAAGCGGGGAGCAGCCTGCTTTGCAAGGACTAGAGGGGAGAGTCTTCCAATATTTGAGGAGCTGCTGCCCCAAAGAAGACGGGGGTCCCCCTATTCTCCAAAGCACCTGAAGGCAGGAGAAGAAGCGACAGAAGGAAACTGACCAAGGAGAGAAGCAACCTGGAATTAAGGAGGAATTTCCTGACAGTGAGGACGATTAACCCGTGGAACTGCTTGCCACCAGAAGTTGTGAATGCTCCAACACTGGAAGTTTTTAAGAAGAGATGGGACAACCGTTGGTCTGAAAGTCTCTAGGGTTCTCTCCTGCTTGAGCAGGGGGTTGGACTAGAAGACCTCCAAGGCCCCTTCCCGCTCTGTTATTCTATACCTCCGGATCAATTAATCAATGGAACGGCGGCTTCCCTCCAGAAATGGCGAGGGCTCCAACCTTGGAGGCTTCCAAGAAGTGTTCGGACAACCGTTTTGGTCAGGAATGGTAGAGGGCTTTTTTCCTGTTGGACTAGATGACCTCTGAGGACCCTTCCCACCCTTGCCAAATCCATTCGGACGCCAAATCTCCTCGGGAAAGGAAAGGCTGTGACGAGGAAGAGCAATGGACGATGCTCTTGTCGATAGTTTAGCCACGGTTGCTATAACGACCGGAAATATCCCTCTATTGCTTTGCCTGGTCAATCTTCTCCCTGCCGGCTTCCGACCACCATTTGATGTGATGGGCAAACAATGAGACACCCCCCCACTCCAGGAGGGGAGAAGGAGGGAAGAAATAAGAGGATGGGAGAGGGATTCAATTCACCGGTTGCCACAACAGAAGCTGACACCTGGAAGAGTGCACATGGCTTGACAAGCTGCCCAGAGAAGGGGGCGGGGGAAAGATAGAACATGGAAGGGACCTCGGAGGTCTTCTAGTCCAACCCCCTGTTCAAGCAGGAGACCCTAGACTATTTCTGCTGGAGCAGGGGGTTGGACTAGAAGACCTCCAAGGTCCCTTCCAACTCTCTTACTCTATTCTATAATAGGGTGACCACAACTCGATGCCGTATTCCAAGTGTGGTCTTACCAAGGCCTTATAAAACGGCATTATTTAATTTGTTTTTAAATTACTGGGTATGTTAAATTTGTTTCAGCCAAATGATTTAATTCATTTTATTCTATTTTAAATGTTTGTATTTGTGTGTTTTTACTCTGTGGAGGTTCACCGCCCTGAGTCCTTCAGGAGTAGGGCGGGATAGAAATCTAATAAAATAAATAAATAAATAAAATTATTAACCCTCCGCGCGATCTTGCAAAAGACCCCGTGTTTTGTTCTTTACCAGGTTACGGATCCGATTCGTGCGGTCGACGGGTTAGTTAGGATAGTCCCCGGGAGCCCCTCCTGAATCCACCCGGCTGATGGATTCTTGCACAATGAGATGTGAAAAGCAGAGAGAGAAGCCCGATTAAAAATGAAAGAAGCATCTGGAAGGAACAGGCCGGAGGTCGCAAAAGCACCGTGCCATCAAATCCTGTTTAGGAGTTTTGAATTGGCTGCATTGTCCAGCATGAGGCTTGGATGCTATGCTTGAGGTGGGTCTGGTCAGCCCCTCCTGATGGGGGTCCCAGTTTGGCCCCCTTGAACCCAACCCCGTACTTAGAAAAATGTCAGGCTGCCGGAGAGAGTAAGTACTGTGTTTCTCCGGAAATAAGACCTTCCCAGATAATAAGCCCTCTCCGAAAATAAATCCTCCCCCGAAAATAAGCCCTCCCCAAAAATACTGGGGTCCCCGCCATTTCCTCTGGTTAGGGTTAGAGAGACAGAGCTGGAAATCAGGTAAGACAGCAAGAGGAGCCCCGTCTTGCTCCACGCGCCCCAAAATATCTGAGCCTGGATAGCTCCACAGACTAAAAGCCTGTTATTAACATTCAGCTGTCTGCAATTACTGCAGGTTCGAATCTCTCCAAAGGCTCAAGGTTGACTCAGCCTTCCATCCTTTCTAAGGTAGGTAAATTGAGGACCCAGTTTGTGGGGGCAATAAGCTTATTTTGTATAAAATATACAAAAAGTATGAAGGCTATTGCTTAATGCATTGTAAGCCGCCCTGAGTCTCCGGAGAAGGGCGACATATAAATGTAATTAAAAAAAAAAAAGACCTCCCCGAAAATAAGGCCAAGTGCTTATTTCAGGGTTCAAAAAAAATATAAGACAGGGTCTTACTTTTGGGAAAAACACGGTAACAAAAGTAATAAAATCTTTTTGGATCCCGCCTTTATTATTTTCACAAGTCACTCAACTTGGTGAGTGGACCTAATGCTGCTCCTTCGCCCTGTTTTGTCCACAATAACAACAATCCTGTGAGGTGGGTTGGGATGAGAGAGAGAGAGAGTGGGGGGCGGGGACTGGCCCAAAAATCACCCAGCTGGCTTTGGTGGCTAAAGGAGGGACTAGAATTCACCAGGCGCCCAAGTTCTCCAGCTGAGAGTTGGTGGCTCAACTGCAGTGCCCATCAGAAAATGACAAATGAGCAAGAGTTGGTTGGATAATTAGCATCTTTGTTCTCCCACAACTGACCTCTTGAATGACAGAAGGAGAAGGAGAGGAAGGAGAAAGGAGGAGGAGGAGAGGAAGGAGAAAGAGATGGAGAAGGAGAAGGGAAAGAAGGAGTAGGAGGAGAAGGAGAGGAGAGGAAAGAAGGAAAAGGAAGGGGAAGGGAAGGGAAGAGGGAGGGAGGAAAGGAAAGGAGGAAGAGAGAAGGGAAGGGAAGGAGAAAGGAAAGGGAAGAGGAAAGGAAAGGAAGAGGGGAGGGAAGGAGAAAGAAAAGAGGAAAGGAAAGGGGGAAGGAAAGGAAAGAGGGAAGGGAAGGATGAGGGAAGGGAAGGAGAAAGGAAAGAAGGAGGGAGGAAAGGAAAGGAAAGAAGGAAAGGAAAGGAAAGGAGGAAGAGGGAAGGAAAGGAAGGGAAAGGAAAGAGGGAAGGAAAGAAAAGGAAAGGAAAGGAAAGGAGATTCCCAATATTGGGGCCAAGATCTCCATCCCCAAAGAACCAGCCAAGCCAAGCCAAGCCAACCTCTGTCTGGTCCCTCAGTTTCCCCTCCGGGCGAGCGGAAACCTGCTCCTACCGTGTCCCTGCCTGGTCTCGGAGACATCCGGCCAGAAGCCAGCGATGGGATGGCAGTTAATGAACAAAACACACATTTAATATTGAGGATAAAGGGAGGCATTAAAAAGGGCAGCGAAGGCTGGCATTATTGGCAGATAAAGCACCGAAACAAAAGAAGGAGGCAACAGCTGTTTCTCTCCTCTAATTTCCTCCGCCAGGAGCCCATCCACACTCTCTCTCTCTCACACACACACGGAGGCTCCTTAATGAAAAAATTTCGTCTTCCTCTACAGCAACATTCAAAAATAAAGTTTCCCCCCGAGTTGAGATGCACCAGAATTCAGGAAACCTGAAGATCTTTCTTTTTTCGGAATCTTTCTTTTTAAATCACTTGTTTTTTGGGGGGGGGGGGATGTCTCCTTGGAGGTCTTCTAGTCCAACCCCCTGCTCAGAGAGAGAGAGAGAGAGAGAGAGAGAGAGAGAGAGAGAGAGGAGAGTAAGTTCTCTCCTTAAATCCGCCAGGATGGAAGTCCAGCTGGCAGTCGATTAATGTGGGTGGAAGGAAGAGAGAAGGAAGTTTTCTATGGAGTGAGCTGGAGGAGAGGAGGAGGAGGAGAGGAAGAGGAAGAGGAGGAGGAAGAGAGGCAGGGAAGAATGGGGGAGGAGGAGAGGAGGAGGAGGAGAGGAAGAGGAAGAGGAGGAGGAAGAGAGGCAGGGAAGAATGGGGGAGGAGGAGAAGAGGAGGAGGAAGGGAGAAGGACGGGATGAGAAGAAGGAGAGGAGGAGGAGGAAGAGAGGCAGGGAAGAATGGGGGAGGAGGAGAAGAGGAGGAGGAAGGGAGAAGGACAGGATGAGAAGAAGGAGAGGAAGAGGAAGAGGAGGAGGAAGAGAGGCAGGGAAGAATGGGGGAGGAGGGGAGGAGGAGGAGGAGAGGAAGAGGAAGAGGAGGAGGAAGAGAGGCAGGGAAGAATGGGGGAGGAGGGGAGGAGGAGGAGGAGAGGAAGAGGAAGAGGAGGAGGAAGAGAGGCAGGGAAGAATGGGGCAGGAGGAGAGGAGGAGGAGGAAGGGAGAAGAACGGGATGAGAAGAAGGAGAGGAGGAGGAGGAGGAAGAGAGGCAGAGAAGAATGGGGGTCCAACCTTAGAGGTCTTCTAGTCCAACCCCCTACTCAGGCAGGAAATCCTGCACCGTTCTTGACAAACGGCTGTCCAATCTCTTGTTTAAAACCCTCCAGCGTTGAAACATTCACAATTTCTGGTGGCAAGCAGTTCCACGGGTTAATCCTTCTCCCTGTCAGAAAATTAGTTCCAGGTTGCTTCTCTCCTTAGTTCCCATCCGTCGCTTCTCGTCCTGCCTTCAGAGGCTTTGGAGAACAGGTGGAACCCCCCCCCCTCCATCCCTCTTTTGGAGGAGCCCCTCACATATTGCAAAACTGCTCTATTTTACATTTTAAATTAAGATTTTTATTATTATTTTTTTTTCTTTAAAAAAAAAAAAAACCTTCCATTTTACAACCGTTCCGTGTTGGTACAATAGCCACAATTTATATTTCTCCACCCACTCACCCCCACATATTTCACATATTTATATTTTATTTTGCATGATAGATTTTCCAATCTCTCAGGGGCTGCCCCAAAGAAGAAGGAGTCAAGCTATTCTCCAAAGCACCTGAAGGCAGGACAAGGAGCAACGGATGGAAACTGATCAAGGAGAGAAGCAATTTAGAACTAAGGAGAAATTTCCTGACAGTGAGAACAATTAATCCATGGAACTGCTTGCCACTAGAAGTTGCGAACGTGCCAACACTGGAAGTTTTTAAGAAGATGGTTGGATCACCATTTGTCTGAAGTGGTGTAGGGTTTCCTGCCTGGGCAGGGGGTTGGGCTAGAAGACCTCCAAGATCCCTTCCAACTCTGTTCTTCTATTTCTATTTCTATAGTTTAGATTGCCGGAGAGAAGGCAACCTTTTGCCCAGGATGCCAGCCCAGCCTTCAAACGGAGAAAAACCCCAGGATGCCTTCCTTATTTTTCTGTAGCTACCTCGCTGGCGATCTACCGGCGTTTCCCAAATCCTATCAAGAGTGTCGGGAGCCTTTGCAAAGACTCCAGGGAGCAAAGAGGGGTCTTTTTTAAAAAAATCCTTCTATGGGGGTGGGGTGGGGTGAAGGCAGAGGACCGAGACCCTGCTTGCATGCCAGAGATGCCATCCCATAATTTCCCTGTGCCGCAATTGCTTTTCCGCTTTGTTTTCTCCGGGAACTGCACACACAGCCTGTTTACACCTGCAGAATGTTAAATCGGGGAGGGGGGGGGGGCTTCCCCAGCCTCTTTTCTCCCCCCCCTTTTCCCCTGAAGATTGCAGAGAAAAAAAAATTAAGATTTTCCCGTTTCTCGGATAAAGACGGAGGGTCAAGAGAAGCGGGAGGGAAGGAAAGACCAAGGGGGTGGGGGGTGGGCAGGGGGCATCTTGGATTGGGACAAAGGGACATTTGATGGACAGGCCCTAGAGAACAGGCCGCCCTGGGCAGGAGGTTGGACTGGATGACCTCTGAGGTCCCTTCCAGCATTACAATTCTACAGATAGTTCTTCTTCTTCTTCTCCTCCCGCTCCTCCTCCCCCTCCTCCTCCTCCTCTTCTCCTCCTCCTCCTCCTTTTCTTATTCTTCGTCTCCTCCTCCTCTCCGCCTCCATCTTCCTTCTCTCCTCCTCCTTTCCGCAAACCCCTCTACCTTCCAGTAACTGATGGTGTTCCCTAGATGGGTAATTAAATGTCTGCAAGAAAATATCCAAGCTCAAGAGTGCACCAAGGACCCCACAGTCCTCCTCCTCCTCCTCTCCTCAAACCCTAATTCCTATTTATTTATTTATTTATTTATTTATTTATTTATTTATTAATTAATTAATTATATTTCTATACCGCCTTTCTCCCGTAGGACTCAAGGCGGTGTACAGTCAAGAAAAATATAGATACACACACATCATAAAATTGCTAATTAAAATTATTATTATAACATAGTTTGGGCCAATTAAATAGAACCTAAAATTAGATAACATTTAAAAAAAACATTCACATGTTCTTCTAGCATTGATGATGTTCCCTAGTTGGGTCACGAGACGTCTGCAAAAAAACCACCAAGCTCAGAGACCACCAAGGACCCTACACTTGTCCATCTCTCCTCCTCCTCTTCCTCCTCTTCATCATCATCACCCCCCGCCCCCCCAAAAACCCACAATCCCTTCTGGCACTGATGATGTTCTCTAGTTGGGCCCATTCGCACTCCGAGGTCCCTCTCACAGTTTACTTCTGTTGAGCCAAGTTTGACTTAAACCCTAATCGTACATTTGGGGTTTCTTTTTTTTTCCTTGCCTAAGTGTGAAACCTGATGTCAGGTTTCGAGGTCGTCTCAAATAAATTGCATTTCAAACAAAGCCTTTGAAGAAAAATTCCCATTTATTAAGCACAACATTCTACCTCCCGACTCATTGAAGCCAACACTGACTTCCAGACCCCAAACCCTCCCTTTCCGTTCCCCACTCCCCTGCACTCATTGGCCATCTTCCAAGTCACTCTACCCCTAATCTACTGCTCCAGCTCAAAGGAATTTCTCCCCTCCCATCCCATCTCCTAGGGGACATTATCTCCAGGGAAAATAAGTAGGTGAAAAGTCAAACGTCCCTTTCCAGACGCCTTCGCTTCTCCTCCTTATGTCAGCACTAGAGTAAATGCAACTTGAAGTGCTGACACCTGATTTGTTTAGAGACCCCCCCCCCCAAATCCGATGTTTTCCTGAGGAACGAAAATGCCCTTGGGGTTGGCCTCGGCCCTTCAGCTCTTCCTTGTGGAATTTTCCCTGGTGCAATTTTGGTTGTGCGTTGAGATCAAAACTGCACAATAGGCGTAGCTGCACCAAGGAAGTGAGGCTGGCGATGCCGCCTGTGCACAATGCAGATTTTTCTTGCTATTATCCTTTGTGTGTGTGTGTGTGTATTTGTGTGTTGCAGGGGAGAGAACTAAAGGGAATATTAAATTAAAAGAAAAGAAAAGAAACTTCGATCAAGTGTTGTGAAGGACATTTTTCCTTTGAAACCTTATCCTTGCTGCTGAATTGTTCCGGGCCTTTTGAAAACGCAACGGCGTCGCCGCTGCCCTGAAGATCAAAAGAAGGCTGATCACAGCCCGGTGGGCCAAGGGGACTTTGAGGGCATCTAGACCAGCCCCCTGCTCAGTGCAGGAATCAACATTAAAGCAAAAATGCGGCGGCCAAGGTGGCATCGACAGAAGGACAGTACCGAGGTCACGAGAAGCGTTAATGCCGCTTTATATGGAATTTTAAGACCGTGCTTGGAGTGGTTGGAGGCCACTGACTCGTATTTACGACCGTCGCAGTTTCCCGGTGGTCTTACGTGATTATCCCTTTGACCAGCAAATTCAAGGGGGCGGCAGGGAGAGCCAGATTCGCTTAACAACCGTGGGACTAATTAGAGGATTCCGCTTAACGACGGTGGCAAGCAAGGTCCTTGAAAGGGGACGAAGCTCCCTTAAAACCACTGCCTCACTTAAGCGAGGGAACTTTCCCGGTTGTAAGACGAGGACTTCCCAAGGCGTTTCCCCCTGCGCCAAAGTTGCCCTGGAGTTCCCTGATCTGAAACCGCCCCCCTCCCACCCCTCCAAAGAGGCTGAGAAAAACAAAGGGGTAGGGTTGGACTAGATGACCTCGCGGGCCCCTTCCAGCCCCAACGATCCAGGGCTGTATTTTAAGCTGAGGGGAGAGCCGTGGCATTGATTTTTATTTTTATTTTTTGGCTTTGAGACTTTTCTCCCAACCCACCCACCCCCAAGGGTACTAAATTTAGAAAGGCAGGTAAGTTGCGAAAATAAGATTTAAATCGATTTTTTTTTTTAATTGGGCAATTTTAAATGGCATGGATTTCAAATTCCCAGAAGTCCCCGGCTGTGGTGGATTATGGAAATGATTCGGTGCAGTGCCTGGTGAATTCCGGCACTGTCGTTTCCGAATCGCTGACTCTTTAAATTTGCCATTATCATAGCACGCCGGCGCTTGGAGGCTCCAAAATAAACATTTTCCATCAAGAAAAGATGAAAAAAAGGCTCAACTCCTTTAAAATATGTATATATGTTTATGTGTGTGTGTATCATCATCATCTTTTAACAACCTCATAATCCCTTGTGGGGTGGAGTCTGGGCAACTGAATGGAGCTAGCAGAGTGTTTTACTGGCCGGATGCCCTTCCTGTCACCAATGAGGAGTTTTGCTCAGCAGATCTATTTCTCATAATTTTTTTTCTCTGAAAAAAAGTGACTTAGGACTACGGATGGTGTCTATGACCTCAAATCTCCACACCTGGCCACGTTCTCGCTTGGTGGTCATCTCCTTTCTGGTCTTGTTCCTCAAACCTTCACCCATCCCCAAGTCCCACCAACCCTTACTACCAGGATCAGAAAATGTTCTCTATAGGCCTCGGTGGAGGAAAATCTGCACAGTCAACAATAAATCCTTGCAACGATCCCCGTGGCAGCAAAAATATGTAAGTCTACTACTCGGCGTAGTAGAGCCAGAGAAGCAAGTTCTACAAAACAGCTGATTTTTTTTTTTTTTTTTGGGAAACGAAAATCCAAATACAGCATTTTTATATTTTTTGGCGGAGGGAGGGATGCAACTCCTCCCAAGCCTTTTTTCCCCAAGCGTGAACAAATTAAAACACCCAAAAACACAATTCAACAACGAAATCACAGCAGCCAGAGAACGAGGCCTGTCCCCAGCCCGGTTCGAACCCGACATCCATAACAACAGAAGCAAGATCGAACGTCGAAAGGAAATTGAAAACTCTAGAAATGAGGGCAGAGAAAACAAGAGATATTTTGGGGGGACCGCAGCAGCTCCACCCTGCCCCCCTGACAAAAGGGGGAACCTGGCACCTGTCTTACCTGAAGCAGCCAATAGCACCTTCGGTGGAACGTGGGGATGATGGACGAATGGACGTAACAGCCGTACAGACACTAAAGAGAAGGAGAAAGCAGAGGAGGGGATCAGCGCGTGAGAACGAGTCAAACATCGGAGAAAAAAAAAACATCGGTCCATCAAGAGCTTGGAGGACTCTTTCCCCGACTGTCAAATCATACCAGGAGCTTGCTCACCAAACCTTTCCTTCTGCTAAAGTTGAAAGCTGGTTAGGCAGAAAACAAACAAACAAAACAAGACTTGGTTAGTCAGAAAACAGCTTGTAGACGCCGCCTGATTTTGGGGTACCAGAAAGTAACAAGCAAAGTGATGGAGTGTGTGACACTGCACCCCAGGTGTGGCTGGAAGGCAAAAACCCCACAAAACGTGCGTCTCAGTTGTTTTGGCCGCACCGTGCGGGGGAATTCAGTGGAGAAAGCCAATTCTAGAACATAGAGTGGGAAGGGGTCTCGGAGGTCTTCTAGTCCAGCCCCCTGCTCGAGCAGGAGGCCCTAAATCATTTCAATCAATCAATCAATCAATCAATCAATCAATCAAAAGAGTTGGAAGGGACCTTGGAGGTCTTCTAGTCCAACCCCCTGCTCGAGCAGGAGGCCCTAAATCATTTCAATCAATCAATCAATCAATCAATCAATCAATCAAAATAGAGTTGGAAGGGACCTTGGAGGTCTTCTAGTCCAGCCCCCTGCTCGAGCAGGAGGCCCTAAATCATTTCAATCAATCAATCAATCAATCAATCAATCAAAATAGAGTTGGAAGGGACCTTGGAGGTCTTCTAGTCCAACCCCCTGCTCGAGCAGGAGGCCCTAAATCATTTCAATCAATCAATCAATCAATCAAAATAGAGTTGGAAGGGACCTTGGAGGTCTTCTAGTCCAGCCCCCTGCTCGAGCAGGAGGCCCTAAATCATTTCAATCAATCAATCAATCAATCAAAATAGAGTTGGAAGGGACCTTGGAGGTCTTCTAGTCCAGCCCCCTGCTCGAGCAGGAGGCCCTAAATCATTTCAATCAATCAATCAAAATAGAGTTGGAAGGGACCTCGGAGGTCTTCTAGTCCAACCCCCTGCCATCCTTTGTGCCACCAGGGAGTGTATTCCCTTTAATCAGAGAAAAGAGAATAGTTTTTCATTTCCTATCATCCACGATGCCCGTCAAGCGCACGGACTGGGCCTCCCCTGAGAACGGAACACGGATCCCACTTTTTCTGCGTTGCAAAGATGCCTCTCTCTCTCTCTCTTCTCCAGGGAGCTGCTGATTAATTTTGGTCCTGAGTTTAAATCACATTTTACAAGTTTTATTTCGCGTTTTAATCACTTTTCGCTGCCGAGAGTCGCTTATTTGAGCAGAGAGGTGGGATGGAAATGGACTCAGCTCAATGAATCAAAACGGTAAAGGAAGAAAGGAAAGGAAGGAAAGAAAGAAAGAAGGAAGGAAAGAAAGAAAGAAAGGAGGGAGGGAGGGAGGAACAGAAGGGAAGATGGAAAGAAGAAAAAGGAAAGGAGGGAGGGGAGGAAGCAAGGGAGGGAGGACAGAAGGAGAAATAGAAACAGAAAGAAAGAGAGGAAAAAAGAAAGGAAGGAAAGAAGGAAGGAAGAGAGGAAGGAGAGAGAGAAAGAAAGAAAGAGAAGGAAGGAAGGAGGAAGGAAGATTTAGTCCTCCGCTTGTAAGCGGAGGTCTCCAGCTTTGTAATACGGCAAAATTCAGCTGATTTGGTTGTGTCTCCCCTCTGGTCTACCTGGCAGGGCTGACGCACAGTACCCTCTGCCCGGGCTCGACCCACTGCTGTGTTGTTTGCACCCACCACTCCTTCCTTGCTTTCTGCACATTATGAAGGGAGTCCCTTTAGAAGGCGCCCAGAAGGGAGAGGAGAGAGAGGGGGGGGGGGGCTTCATTAGGTTGCCTGTTTTTTTTTTAATTGAAAAGGTTCTCCCTCCCCCTAGACACACACACACACACACACACACACACCGAGCCCACAACGCCCAACAGGAAGCCCTGGTGTATCTGTGGCTATGTTAATGCGAGGCTGGGCCGGGCGCCAAGGCATTAAGTGAAATCGAATTCCGAAAAAACAGCTTTAATCAGCAGTTTTTTATGGATGGAATTGCTCTCCTCTTCCAAGGTTAATTCTGAGCATGCAGAATTAATGGCCTGGACAGAGACGGGATGGGGTCTCTCCCACCCACCCACCCACCCACCCACCCATGCTCTTCCTTTCCCTGGACAACAAAAATGCCCCAGGACGGAGAAGGAGGGTTGGGCCCAGTGGGCAGAGGGCCGTAGAACCTAAGAGTTGGAAGGAAGGGACCTCGGAGGTCTTCTAGTCCAACCCTCCCAGGGTTAAGCAAGATGCTCACTCGGTTTGGCGAGCCCCAGAGGTTGGCGTGCTAAGGGAGACATTTCCTAAGAGAGCTTTGCCCCGTTTTACGACCTTTCTGGGCCTGGCCACCGTTGTTAAGTGAATCACTGCGGTGGTTAAAAGTTAGTCACACAGGGCTGGGAAGGGAATTCAGATTCCCCCAAGGACGTTGCTTGTCAAGAGGTCACAAAAGGGGGTCGCGTGACCCCTTCCTTCCTTCCTTCCTTCCTTCCTTCCTTCTTCTCTCTTTCTTTTTCCTTCCTTTTTCTCTCCTTCTTTCCTTTTCCTTCCTTTCTTCCTTTTTCTCTCCTCTTTTTCCTTCCTTCCTTTTTCTCTCCTTCTCTCTTTTTCCTTCCTTCCTTCCTTTTTCTCTCCTTCTCTCTTTTTCCTTCCTTCCTTCCTTTTTCTCTCCTTCCTTCCTTCCTTTCTCTTTCTCTCTTTTTTCCTTCCTTTCTTCCTTTTTCCCTCTTCCTCTCTTTCTTTTTCCTTCCTTCCTTTTTCTCTCCTTCTCTCTCTTTTTCCTTCCTTCCTTTTTCTCTCTTCCTCTTTTTCCTTCCTTCCCTTTTCTCTCCTTCTACTCTTTTTCCTTTCTTCCTTTTTCTCTCTTCCTCTCTTTCTTTTTCCTTCCTTCCTTCCTTTTTCTCTCCTCTTTTACCTTCCTTCCTTCCTTTTTCTCTCCTTCTCTCTTTTACCTTCCTTCTTCTCTTTCTCTCTTTTACCTTCCTTCCTTTTTCTCTCTTTCTCTCTTTCTTTTTCCTTCCTTCCTTCCTCCCTCCCTCCCTCCCTCTCTCTTCCTCTTCTATAAAATTACAGACCAGCTGGCAAGACGGAGGGAAGGTCACCCTTGGCTAAAACCAGGGAGACCTTGCAGATTGCAAAGAACTGTTGTGTGGCCTGCACCGAAAATCCTTTGCCAGGTCATCTGTTCTGGGATCCATTCCTGAGAGCCTTGGGGGGACTTTTCCAAGCTCCCCCCACCCGCTTCCCTCCCCCAAACTCCTCCTGAAGACCAGGAGAGGTGGACGGGCCACGTGACCCCGTCCCTGTGGGTGGCAGGGCCTGCCATCGGCCACTAGATGGCAGCAGAGGACCGCTTTTTAATTCTGCCCCCCCCCCTTTAATCTAAAGGAAAAAAATAAATAAATTTAAATGACCAGTTTTTCAGTTCCCACCAGCAAGATTGCCTGAATTTGCAGATATTCATTTCAAAAATCATTTTATATATACATAGACTCACATATATGCATATAATTTTTTAAAATGTGAATAAATGTGTGTATATATGTATATATACATATATGTACATATACATATATAAACACACACACAGACACAAATATATACACATATATATTGTACATACACAGGTAGTCCTCGTCTTACGACCACAACTGAGCCCCAAAGGTCCGTTGCTAAGCGAGACATGGGTTAAGTGAGTTTTGCCCCATTTTATGACCTTGCACTTAACCGTCGTTAAGTGAATCCCCGACCTTGTTGAATGATTAATGCGGTTGTTAAGTGAATTTAGCTTCCCCCGCAGACTTTGCTCGTCGGAAGGGTCGCCAAAGGGAGGGGGTGTCACGTGACCCCCCCCCGCAGCTGCTTAGTGACGGAAACGTCGAGCTCGGTTTCGGTCGTAAATCGAGGACTCCCTGCAATCCGCATTTCCTAGAAAAGGGGGCGGGAAGGAGGACCCTCGAAAAGAGGTGGGGGGTTTGCGGTAGAGACGATTTGGAAAAAAACGCAGCCTCCCCCTCCCCCTTTAATGAAATCACTTTGGGGGAATGTGAAAAATAAAATAAAATTCAGACATTGCAGTTGGACAAGCTAAAAAAGAAATCTACAACTCCCGGCTGGATTACGCCGGCGAGAGAGGGAAATATATATTTAAATAAAATCTATTTTTCCTTCCCTTCAAAACCCGTCTAGATTTCTCCCCCTTCCATATGCAATTCCCCAATTCCCCTAATAGGAAGTTAAATCAATCTGAAGAGAGAACAAATCACTTAAAAAACTCCAGTCTGAAAAGTTTAGATATGAGGCAGGGGGATAAATTGTATGGGCCCCCACGTAACCACTTGGAGCAGGTGACCTTCTGGGGGGGCTTGGGAAGAGGAGGAGGAGGAGGAGGAGAAGAAGAAGAGGAAGAAGAAGAGGAAGAAGAAGAAGAAGAAGAAGAAGAGGAAGAAGAAGAAGAAGAAGAAGAAGAAGAAGAAGAAGAAGAAGAAGAAGAAGAAGAAGAAGAAGAAGAAGAAGAGAGATGGATAGATAGATAGATGATGGATGGATGGATGGATGGATGGGCAGGAAAGAAGATAGATAGATAGATAGATAGATGATGGATAGATGGATAGATGGATGGACGGACAGATAGATTATAGATGGATGGATAGATAGATGAGAGAGAGAGGGAGGGAGGGAGAGAAAGAGAGGGAGGGAGGGAGGGAGGGAGATGATAGCTACATGACAGACCAAGGGAGCGACTGATGGAAGAGCTTCCCTCCAGAAGTTCTGGATGCTCCATCACCGGAGTTTTTTTTTTAAAAGAGATTGGGCAGCTGTTCGTCCAGAAGGGCTCCTTCCTGCGCAGGAGGTCAGACTAGAAGCCCTCCAAGGCCCCTTCCTGCTTTCTTATCCTGACCATCCCAAGGAGACCTCTGGTTTTTTTTGGGGGGGGGAGCTCCAAAGAAAAACTCTCGTGCAAAACCGAAGCGTCCGATTGGCAAAGACATCCTGGCCTTTGGAAGGAACCATTTCCAATCCTTCTTTGCGAGAACGGGCTCAGTGCCAGGGCGGTTCTGCCAAGATCTGCCAGCCGGAGGAGACACCCACCTGTCCCTCTCCAGGGCGCTTAATCCCAGGAGAATATTCTTCTAAAACTGAAAAGGGGAGGGGGTTTAGGTCGGTGGGACTGTCAAACGTCATTAAAAACAAAAAACCACAAGGTCAAAGCACAAGCACAAATCTTGCCAGGGCAAGAGGGATACAATAAACACCTCCCAATAAACTCCAGCCATTTGCCCGCGGCCAAAAATCAATCAATCAATCAATCATAATAGAACTGGAAGGGACCTTGGAGGTCTTCTCGTCCAACCCCTTGTTTGAAGAGAAGACCCTATGGCTCTCCGGTCTTCTCAAAGACCTTCTATCATTCCAGACAAGCGGTTGTCCAATCTCTTCTTCAAAAACCTCCAGTGATGGACCACCCACAACATCTGGTGGCAAGAGGTTCCATGGACTGATTGTTCTCACGGTTAAGAAATTCTCTCCTTAGTTCTAGGTCGGATGATATCTTCTTGAGGTTGGGACCTCTTGAGGCCATCCAGATTTTCGCCTGAGTGGAGATAATAAAGGGAGTCAGGCCAGACCCCTCCACCTCCCACCCAGGAAGGATTTCTCAGTCCCGGTGTTGGAGAATTGCCATCTTTTTCTGGCAGCCACCACACAAGCGGTCCCTGGGTCCCGAGCCGATCAAAGCACGGATGTCAGTCGCTCTGTTCACCTGGCAAAAATCGAGTTGGATGTTTATTCACTGAACTTCTGCAAACACCACAGAGAGAGCGGAGTGGCCAGGAAAAGGAGATGGAAAGCAGGAGAAAACGGGGCAGAAGGAGAGATGCGCAGGCGGCCGCCAAGAATCTGTCTCGAATAATAACGCAGTAAGAATGATTTATTAAATTTATATGCCGCCCAACTCCTGTATATCCAGCCATCCATCTGCTCCTCTGTCTCTCCATTTATCCATCCATCCAACCCTTCTCCTCTCCTTTCATCCATCCATCCATCCATCCATCCAGTACATCTCTCCATCCCTCCCTACAGCCATCTCTATCCATCTCTCCATCTCTCTCTCTCTTTTTCCATCTACCTCTCCATCCATCTCTTCATTTATCTCTCCGTCTCCATCTCTCACATTCTCCATGGAATTAAGGAAGAATTTCCTGATAGTGAGAACAATTAATCAGTGGAAGGGATGGCCACCAGAAGTCGTGGGGGCTCCATCACTGGAGTATTTCAAGAAGAGGTTGGACAGCCATTTGTCCTGCTCGAGCAGAGGGTTGGACTAGAAGACCTCCGAGGTCCCTTCTACACCTAGGATTCTAAGATAGATACAGTCGATAGATGATGGATCGATGGATGGATGGATGGATAGAAAGATAGATAGATAGATAGATAGTTAGATAGATAGATACATACATACATACATACATACATACATAGATACATAGATGATAGATAGATATGAGAGACAGAGAGAGATGGATAGATAGATAGATAGATAGATAGATAGATAGATAGATAGATGATGGATAGATAGATGATAGATAGATATGAGAGATAGATAGATAAATTGATTTGAGAGAGAGAGAGGTGGATAGATAGATAGATGATAGATAGATAGATAGATAGATAGATAGATAGATAGATAGATAGATATGCGAGAGAGAGAGATGGATAGATAGACAGATTTGAGAGAGAGAGGTGGATAGATAGATAGATAGATAGATAGATAGATAGATACATACATACATACATACATAGATACATGATGGATAGATATGAGAGATAGATAGATAGGTAGATAGATACGAGAGAGAGAGAGAGAGAGAGAGAGAGGGAGAGAGGGAGAGAGAGAGAGAGAGATGGATAGATAGATAGAGGGAGGGAGGGAGGGAGGGAGGGAACTCTTTGCCTTCGGACATTATGCTCAGGGGGTTGGACTAGAAGACCTCCAAGGTCCCTTCGAACTCGTCTATTCTGTGTCCCTGGCGCATTTCTTGATGAGGCCCGGAAGAATAACAGCTGCGCTTTAAAACATGTCATGGTTGTGTGGGCTGCACGAAATACACAACATTTCTTGGCTGCATTGTTTGTTTGTTTTTTGTGTAAAAAAAATTCAGCCCCTTTAAAATATGAGCAGTCAGGCTCCCCGGGCTGCTGTATTGGATTTTGCAAGTTGGACGTGAAAAGCTTCAGGCACGGGTGGCTAATTTTGGTCTCCCTGCTTTCCGCAAAGGCTTCCCGGGGCTTCCAGAGAGAAATTGGGGGGGGGGGGGGCGAATCTGTTATTGGCCGAGCGACAAAAGGCTGCAAAAGGTTTTGGGTCGAGTCCAACTTGTGGCTTTTGGACTAAGCCAGGCAGCCGGTCGGCGTTAAAACTGGGGGGAATTGCTCGGTCTCTTTCGAGAGCCTTCAGCAGCTCAAATCTGACGATTTCCTGGCATCTGCCTCTGAGATTTACTCCGTCCTTCTCATGCGGGCAGCTTGTCAAGGCAGGAAATACAGATTAGATACAGAATAACAAAGTTGGAAGGGACCTCAGAGGTCATCTAGTCCAACCCGCTGGAGAACCCTCATGCAAACGGCTGCCCGACTTCTTCTTGAAGGCCTCCAAGTGTTGGAGCACCCGTGACTTCTGAAGGCAAGCCGTCCCCCACCGATTAATAGATTAGCAGAGATAGAAGGGACCTCCGAGGTCATCTAGTCCAACCCCCTGCTCAAGCAGGAAACCCCATTTCAGACAAATGGCTGTCCAATCTTTTCTTAAAAACCTCCTGTGATGGAGAACCCACAACTTCTGGAGGCAAGCCCTTCCTTCCTTCCTTCCTTCCTTCCTTCCTTCCTTCCTTCTTTCTTTCTTTCTTTCTTTCTTGTTTTTAAATTTTGTAAATTTATGAGTTTTAATATGGCTGTACACCACGCTGAGTCCTTCGGGAGAAGGACAGTATAGAAATCTAATCTAATCTAATCTAATCTAATCTAATCTAATCTAATCTAATCTAATCTTTCTTTCTTTCTTTCTTTCTTTCTTTCTTTCTTTCTTTCTTTCTTTCTTTCTTTCCTTCCTTCCTTCCTTCCTTCCTTCCTTCCTTCCTTTCCTTCCTCCCTCATGTATTTCAGCTATCTATCTGAGAATCGTAGACTCATACATTGGGTGGGACCTTGGAGGTCTTCTAGTCCAGCTCAAGCAGGAAACCCCATTTTGGACAAATGGCTGATCCAATCTCTTCTTAAAAGCCTCCCGTGATGGAGCACCCACGACTTCTGGTGGCAAGTCGTTCCACTGATTAATTGATCTGGGATTACAGAATTACAGAGTGGGAAGGGACCTTCGAGGTCGTCTAGTCCAACCCCTTGCTCAAGCAGGAAGCCCTAGACCATTTCAGACAAATGGCTGATCCAATCTCTTCTTAAAAACCTCCACTGATGGAGCAACCACAATTTCTGGTGGCCAGTAGTTCCACTGATTAATTGTTCTCTCACTGTCCGGGAAATTTCCTCCTGGGCTTCTAATTCTTCGCCGAGGAATATGAAGGGAAAGCCATCATCCAAAGATGGCCAGGAACACCCCCCCCCAAAAAAAAACAGAACAGCATTCGGAAAAGGGATCCTGTCATTTTTTTTTAAACCAAGGGGGTTTCCTCTTCTTTTCCTGGCCAAAATTAGCAAAATAACTTCTCACCTCCAGAGCAATTGGGTGGGGGGGGGGGGGGTTGGAGAGAGAAGGAGATGCAGCAGCTCCAATGCTACAGCGGCCTCCGTTTCCCCCCCCCCCCCCAACTAAAAATGTCAAGTTTTGTGAGTGGCCGGGCTATCGTGGAGCAGATGGTGAGCCCTGCAGGATTTTCAGGCTCAAACGACCCGACACGCGTTCCAAAATCTATTTAAATACCAGATTACCCTGATTTCTGTCCGTGGAAGGGGCTGGGAGGCAGCGGCAGCTGGCTCCATTAATCAAAATTCGGTGGGGAAAAAAAGCATCCCAAGGCTCACATCTGTTGCACAAGGGGGTTCCAGGGAAGCCAGGATGGGTGGGGTGGGGGTCTCTGCTCCTGCATGAGTTGGGGAGGGGGTGGGGGAGCATCCAGGGATGAGAGACCCCTTGAGCTCAGCCATCAGCTTTCCTTTCCTTCCCCTGACTTCCTGGTCTCCTTGCAAATCCTTCCCTTGCTCCTGGGCTTCTGGCGGATCAAAGGTTCGAGGAGTAGGGGCAGCAGATCCCAGAGGAGACACCACTCCCCCCCCTCGATTCCATCTGGGTGGGCTGTGGGGAAAGGGGAGTGGGGGGTGTTGTCTCTGTTTTCAGTTCAGATGGAGAGAGAGGGAGGGAGGGAGGGAAGAAGTCGCTTGAGGGGGTCGTCTGGGGCTCTCCGAGTTTGGTGGGTTTTCTTGCAGACGTTTTGTGACCCAACTAGATAACTTCGTCAGTGGTAGAAGGGGGAGGGTTTTGCAGGGAGGAGGAGGAGGGAGACGGTGGAGTCCTTGGTGCTCTCTGAGCTTGGTAGTTTTCTTTAAGACATTTCGTGACCCAACTAGGGAATAACATCAGTGCTAGTAGAGTTTGCAGAGAGGGAGAGGAGGAGGAGGAGGAGGAAGACTGTGGGGTCCTTGAATTCTCATCCCATCTTTTTTTGCAAGATTCCTAATCCAGATGGGGGGGGAGGGAAATATGGGGTGAGGGAGAAGGAGGGGAGACGGATGGAGGAGAGAACCGAATCTCCTCCTCTCTCTTGGGCAAGGATCCATCAGATATTTTTGGGGGGGTTGCTGTTTTTGGGCCACCTCCTTCCTCCTCCTCCTCCTCCTCTCAGTTGCCCCCCCCCCGCCCCAAAAAAGGAAAAAAGAATTGAGAGCAATTTTTTTTAAAAAACCCTGTCTCTTCTGAGCTGGTTGTCTCCTGGTTGGGGGGTAGAGATAAATTCTAATTAAAAAGGGAAATAATCATTAAAAGATGAATCCACGCTGAACAGTGCAATTAATCAAGCACTTTGTTAATACATATTCATATTTGTTGCTGTTTTGGCTCGGGAATTGGGGGGGGCGGGAAGGCACAGAGAGAGAAAGAGAGGGAGGGAGGGAGGGAGGGAGGGAGGGAAAGAGTTAGGGGGAGACAAAAGCAGAGACCCTCCATCTTCAGGGCAGCCCCATGGCTGGGTTATCCGTGGGGATTGGAACAGCCGAAAGGAGGGGGACTAAATCATAAGCTTATCAAAGAGAGATCCCATCGAAAAGGAAGGAGAAATTTCTTGACAGTGAGAACGATTCATCAATGGAAGTGGAGGCTTTGAAGAAGAGATTGGACAACCGTTTGTCTGAAAATGGTACAGGGTCTCCTGTTTGAGCGGGGGGTTGGGGGTTGGACTGGATGACCTCCGAGGTCCCCTTCCAACTCTTCTTATTCTATAATTCCATATCAATTCATCAGTGGAACGGCTTGTCTCCAGAAGCTGTGGGTGCTCCATCGCGGGAGGTCTTCAAGAAGAGATTGGAGCATCTTTTGTCTGAAATGGTTTAGGTCTCCTGCTTGAATGAATGAATGAATGAATGAATGAATGAATGAATGAATAAATAAATAAATAAATAAATAAACAGACTAGAAGACCTCCAAGGTCTCTTGCTTCTAAGATAGATAAGATACATGACAATCAGAGGGCTGGATGGATGGATGATGGATGGATGGACGGACGGATGGATGGATGGATGAATGATGGACGGATGGATGGATGAATGATGGATGGATGGATGATGGGTGTGTGGATGGATGGATGATGGATGGATGGATGCATGGATGATGGATAGATGGATGGATGGATGGACGGATGGATGGATGGAGGATGGACGGATGGATGGATGGATGGAGGATGAGTGCGTGGGTGTGTGGATGGATGGAGGATGGATGGATAGATGGATGGATAGATGGATGGATGATGAGTGTGTGGGTGTGTGGATGGATGGATGATGGATGGATGGATGATGGATGGATGGATGGATAGATGGATGGATGATGAGTGTGTGGGTGTGTGGATGGATGAAGGATGGATGGAGGATGGATGGATGGATGGATGGATGGATGGATGAATGATGGATGGATAGATGATGGGTGTGTGGATGGATGGATGATGGATGGATGGATGCATGGATGATGGATAGATGGATGGATGGATGGACGGATGGATGGATGGAGGATGAGTGCGTGGGTGTGTGGATGGATGGAGGATGGATGGATAGATGGATGGATAGATGGATGGATGATGAGTGTGTGGGTGTGTGGATGGATGAAGGATGGATGGAGGATGGATGGATGGATGGATGGATGGATGGATGGAACGAATGAGTTGCCTCCAGAGGTTGTGACGGCGCCATTACTGGAGGTCTTCAAGAAGAGACTGGACAGCCATTTGACCATTCGATCTCTTGCCACGGGCCATGGGTTGAACTAGAAGACCTCCAAGGTCCCTTCCAACTTTATTATTCGGTATCCAGACTACCACTGATGACATCTTAATTCATCTTCAGAAGAAGAGGATAGGACAATTCTGAAGAAGGCAAGACATTGGCCGAAAAGTCTCGCGGTCCTGCCTGCGAAAGCCAACCTTGATTGCGGCGAAGGCAGCCTGCCAAGATATTTGGAGTTTCTTTCGGCAAATTTATATCTAACGCGCCACGTTCTTTGACTTTCTGTTTCCTCTCCTTTTTCCTCCCTCTCTTTTGCCCTCCCGATATGATGAAAACCTTCTAGTAAAATCTTCATTAAGCCCTGTCACAGCTCAGCTCCGGCATTATTTTTCCTTACATTAGAATTTCCAGCTCAGCTCCTTCTTATTTTATTATTGTCAGGCTGGGAGGAAAACACTTGTTTAATTTGCAGCATCCCCATTATATGCCTTTTATAACGCTTGCAAAAGAGAGAGAGAGAGAAAGAAAGAAAGAAAGAGAGAGAATAAATAAGAAATGGGGCTTTGCTTCATGGCCATATTTCCATATGACTTTAATGTGACAAAAAAAATTCTTCCCCTTGAGCTGAGGGTCCTTCAACCACAGCAGATGAAGAACAAAATCACAGAGGTGGAAGGGACCTTGGAGGTCTTCTAGTCCAACCCCCTGCCCAAGCAGGAGACCCTACCCCATTCCAGACACAGGGCTGTCCAGTCTCTCCTTGAAGGCCTCCAGGGATGGAGCACCCACAATTTCTGGAGGGAAGCTGTTCCACTGATTAATTATTGTCAGTGTCAGGAAATTTCTCCTTCATTCAATGTTAGTCTCCATCCATTGTTTCTTGTCGTGCCTGATGGAGAACCAACAATTTCTGGAGGCAAGCCTTGCCTTTCTTTCCTTCCTTCCTTCCTTCCTTCCTTCCTTCCTTCCTTCCTTCCTTCCATCCATCCATCCATCCATCCTATCTATCCATCTCAGAATCACAGCATCCTAGAGGTGCATGGGAACTTGGAGATCTTCTAGTCTAACCCCTGTTCAAGCAGACGGTAGACCATTTCAATCAATCAATCAATCAATCAATCAATCAACCAACCAACCAACCAACCAGAAGAGAGCTGGAAGGGACCTTGGAGATCTTCTAGTCTAACCCCTGTTCAAGCAGACAGTAGACCATTTCAATCAACCAACCAACCAACCAGAAGAGAGCTGGAAGGGACCTTGGAGGTCTTCTAGTCCAACTCCGTTCTCAGGCAGGAAACAGTAGACCATTTCAGACAAATCTCTTCTTAAAAACTTCCAGTGTTGGAGCATCCACAACTTCTGGAGGCAGATAAGAGGCAGCTGAGCCCCCAGATGAAAAAGGGGGAGTGGGAAACATCTCAGGAGGGACCCTCCCTAGTTTCTTTGGCTGCAAAGATTGGGGGGAGACAGTTTCAGACTCTGCTCCTCTAATAGTTTATGGAAACAATCTTGGGGACCTGAAGGAGAAATTCCCAATCCGCGAGAACAATGTACCAGTGGGACTGCTCCCCTCCAGAAGTTGTGGATGCTCCATCACTGGAGGCTTTCCAGAGTAGCTTGGACAACCATTTGAATGGGACAGTGTAAGGTCTGCTGGCTTTAGAGAAGAAGGTTGGACTAGAAGACCTCTGAGATCCCTTCCAACCCAACGATTCTATCTTCTATGACACCTTGTCAGAGGGGGAGATTGTCCACCTGACCACAAGGCACTCATCCCAAACCATTCCAGGTTGTCTACAGGAATGAATGTAGATTGTCACCCTACCCTTCTGCCTACCTCAAATCCTGAACAAGACGGCGATCATGGACGTCAACTCAACCCAGGAATGAGGTGGACCTTCTTAAATGCTTCCCCCCTGATCCTGGAGGACTTATTACCTCTTACCAAACTCTTAATCACCCAAAATATGGATCAGAAGGAGGAATTCAGGATCCCCCCCAATTCGTCAATGCTCCCCTTAGAACAGTGTTCCTCAACCTTGGAAGCTTGAAGATGGGTGGACTTCAACTCCCAGAATCCCCCAGCTGGCTGGGGGATTCTGGGAGTTGAAGTCCACCCATCTTCAAGCTTCCAAGGTTGAGAAACACTGCCTTAGAAGCTCAAAACTCAAGTGTGCTTCCAGGGTCTGAAGTTTCTGACCTTCAGGTGTCCTTTGGACAACTTCTACTCCCGTCTCTGAAAAACAGGCCGTGTGTTTTATGGCGGGCGCCGGCATTAAATCTTCTCCTTCCAATTTAAAAAAAAAAAAAATACAACTCCCAGCTTCTCACCCTGCCTTGAGAATAAACTTTCTGGACAGGTTTTGGTTAAGAACTGTCACACACACCTGGGCCGGTAGCTCCACAGGTAACAGGTGAGTCGTTGACGCTTCCCCCCCACCCCACCCCAAACTCATTGAGGGGAGACCTTTCCAGAACTTCTCCAGCGGGGGTCTTTCCTTGACATTCAATAAAGCCACAGCCCAAAGGTCGGCCTTTTCCTTGTATTAATTTTTTATCAAAACTGAAAAGCTCATTTTCATGAGAGATAATAAAGGCTGCTGCTGCCCAAAAGGAAGATCTACAGCAGCCCAGTCGATGAGGCCGGCATGATAAATAGCCTGACTTGGGAGCCTTCTTCCTTGTCATCCTGGCTGACCTTATCTCAGATCCCGTAAATTATGGCTTTGTTTCCTCAAGAGTTGTCTGGAACTGGGTAATAGCTCCTGACACCAAGGTTGCTGAGCAAGCAGGAAATATATATATATGGGGATGAAAAAGAAGCTGGGAAGATCCCCACCCGTTGGGTCAGTCCTTCCGTTTCTCCAACCAGTTGGAGCAAACGGTCCTCCACCCCGAGCAAAACTGAGGTGGAGGACTTCCCTTCTAGTAACAGCTTGGCAGGTCATCTAGTCCAGCCCCCTTCCTTGCCCAAGCAAGAGACACGTACATCTGCCTCTACTTAGAATCGAACTCACAACCTCCTGATTGTGAGGCAAGACTTCCACCTCTTCCCCATTCTGCTGGGGAACTGGGACACACGCCCAAGATGGCCTTTGGGGAAGCCTCCTAACTTCAGATCCTTCAGAGGGAGGGTCTTCCTTTGGAGAATATTCCGTGGTAGGAGCTATTTTAGGAATTTTTGGAGAGTAGAGGTAATTTGAAGAGGAAGGGGACTTCTCCTGAGAGGTCCACCATGGCAGGGTGGCATCGTGGGGTGGTTGCCCTCGTGGGGAGATCGCCCAAAATGCTCTTTTAGCGGAAGGTCATAGAGAACACAGAAAGACAGAATGGCTTCCCTCCAGATGTTGGTGGGTGCTCCATCAACGAAGGTCTTCAAGAAGAGGCTGGACAGTCATTTGTCTGGAATGGTCTAAAGTTGGAGGTTGGACTGGAGGTTGGACTGGAAGACCTTCAAGATCTTCTAGGATTCTGAGATCGATAAGATGGATGACAGACAGAAGATCGGAGGGAGGGAGGGAAGGAAGGAAGGAGGAAGGGGAGGGAGGGAAGGAAGGAAGGAAGGAAGGAAGGAAGGAAGGAAGGAAGGAAGGAAGGAAGGAAGGAAGGAAGACCTTGCCTCTAGAAGTTGTGGATGCTCCATCATTGGAGGTCTTCAAGAGGAAATTGGACAGCCAATTGTCCAGAATACTATAGCCTTCCAACTCTGTTATTAGAAGAGTTAAGGCTGTCATATCCAGTACTGAGGTCTGGGAGAAACACTTCTGCTTCTTGACTTGAAAAGAAAATAAATTATGGAGGTCAACAAGTTATGGAAGACAAGAGGGCCTTGAGGCAGACGGCCGGCCGTAAATCACCACAGCAATGTATCCAGGAGCCCTGGACGTCAGCTCAAGTTTGTCCGCCATTCATAAAGGCGCCTGGCCCTTTGACCCCCCCCCAGGGCCGGAGAGAGAACCAGTGGTCTGACCAGCACATTTTTAAAAAATGCCCAAGGAGCAGAAGCAACTCTTGACGTTCTCCTTGATGGTGACATAGAATAAGAGATCTGGAAGGGACCTTGGAGGTCTTCTAGTCCACCCTCCTGATTGAGCAGGAGACCTTCCACCATTCCAGGAAAATGGGTGTCCAATCTCTTCTTCAAAGCCTCCAGTGATGGAGCCCCCAGAACTTCTGAAGGGAAGCCGTTTCTTTCTTTCTTCCTTCCTTCCTTCCTTCCTTCCTTCCTTCCTTCCTTCCTTCCTTCCTTCCTTCCTTCCCTTTCCTTTCCTCCCTTCCTTTTCCTCCTTTCTTCCTCTCTCCCTTCCACTTTCTCCTTCCTTCCTTCCTTCCTCTTCCTCCCTCCCTCCCTCCCTTTTCCTCCTTCCTCCCTCCCTATCTCCTTTCCACTTTCTCCTTCCTTCCTTCCTTCCTTCCTTCCTTCCTTCCTTTCTCCTGCCTTTCCTCCCTCCCTTTTCCTCCTCTCTTCCTCCCTCCCTCCCTATCTCCTTTCCACTTTCTCCTTCCTTTCTTCCTTCCTCTCTTTCTTCCTCCCTCCCTTTTCCTCCTTCCTTCCTCCCTATCTCCCTTCCACTTTCTCCTTCCTTCCTTCCTTCCTTCCTTCCTTCCTTCCTTCCTTCCTTCCTTCTCCTTCCTTACCTACCTACCTTCCATCCATTCCTGTGATCTTGTCTATGGAATGGCAACCAGATGAGCTAAATTCTACTTTATTGTAAAGCTACATGGAGAGAACCTTGCAAGACTGAAAATACAAATCTATCTATCTATCTATCTATCTATCTATCTATCTATCTATCTATCTATCTATCTATCAGAATAGAGTTGGAAGGGACCTTGGAGGTCTTCTAGTCCAACCCCCTGCTGAAGCAGGAAACTCTAAACCATATCTATCTATCTGTTTGTCTGTCTATCTATCTATCTATCTATCTATCTATCTATCTATCTATCTATCTATCTATCTACCTACCTACCTACCTACCTACCTACCTACCTACCTATCTATCCTATCTGCCTATTATCTCTCTCTCTTTCTCTCTCTATTCTATCTATCTCAGTATCCTAGGTGTGGAAGGGGTCTTGGAGATTTCCCAGTCTAACCCCCTGCTCAAGTAAAACACCCCTCTACCATTCCAAACCAACGATTGTCCAATCTTTTCTTAAAAACCTCCAGTGACGGAGCACCCACCACTGTGGTCATAAGTTCGAGGACCACCTGTATATCTGTGAGGGTCGCCGAGCTGAATCCAGTTGACCCCTATCTCCCACCTTCGCCCTAAAAAATGGGTTCCTGTTTTTTTTTTTTTTTTTTTCTTTTCTTGGTGTCAGCCAGGACCGATTCTCAGCCAGGCAAGATTGTGTTTCGGAGGTGTGCAAGAGTCAACACACACTTGATGTGCTGATATGTGCACAGCACAGCCAGTCCAAATATTGGCACTTCCTTCTGCACACATCCTCTCAATGGGGGCCACGTTTCGGTGTGTTTGCGGAGTGGGAAAGTACGACTCAATTCTTCTGCAAGGAACAGCTTTAAAAATATCCTCCCAAATATATATATATATATATATTAGATCTTCCTTTGCCCCCTCCCCTAATCTCTAGGGCTGGAGGGTTTTCCCCTGCCTCCCCCCACCCCACAATCTCATTGTGCATTGTCCGTTGCTAAGTGAGGAAGTTCTTCAGTGAGATTCACCCCATTTTACGACTTCTCAGCCAGGGGCGAAGGGTCCAGATTTTGATTCTATCACCGTACGGTTGTAACTGTGAAAAAGAGCCCTTTTTCAGTGCCGTCATAACTTCGAATGGTCACTAAACAAATGGGTGTAAGCCAAGGATTTAAGAGAGACCCTTCTTAAGTGGGCTTTGCTCCATTTTGCGACCGGGTCTGTGGTTAAGCAGATCGCAGAAGTTCTCAAGTTAGTAGTGACAAAGGTTGTTAAATGAATCCGGATTCATTCATGGACGTTGCTTGTCACCAAAAGGGGATCGTGCAAACCCGGGACACTGCGATGGTCATAAATATGAATCAAGGGCCAAGTGTGTGAATTTTGATCTTTTGACTGCGGGGATGCTGCATCGGTCATGTAGAAAATGATCCTAAGTCTCGTTTTACAATACCGTTGTAACTTGAAATGGTCACTAAGCGAACAGTTGTAAGTCAAAGACTAATATGTGTGTGTGTGTGTGTGTGTGTGTATAGCGAGCGAGCAAGATACCAGTATATATATATAGAGAGAGAGAGAGAGAGAAAGAGAAAGAGAGAGGGAGAGAGACAGACAGACAGATAGATGGATGGGAGGGAGGGAGGGAGAGAGAGAGAGATGGGTAGATATAGAGATAGATAGATAGGTAGATAGAGACAGAGAGAGAGAGAGAGATGGATAGATAGATAGATGTTAAACAGACAGACAGACTGGGATGGATGGATGGAGGGATGGATGGGAGGGAGGGAGGGAGAGAGAGAGAGAGATGGGTAGATAGATAGATAGATAGATAGATAGATAGATAGATAGATAGATAGATAGATGATAGACAGACAGACAGACAGACAGACAGATAGATAGATATGAATGGATGGATGGATGGATGGATGGATAGATAATAAACAGATAGATAGATATGAATATATGGATGGATGGATGGGAGGGAGGGAGGGAGAGAAGGGAGAAAGATAGCTGATAGATGAAAGCTAAGTAGCTAGGTAGATATAGATATAGACGTACAGAGATATTATTTTTCCTTTGTGTGTTCAGAACAGGGCATGGAATAACTTCAACGCTTTTCACGTCTGGGTTTTGTGGATGCCAGGAACGGGCGCTGGGCAGCTGGCCTGGACGGTGTCCAGCAAGTGCCGGCAAGCTTTGTCTCTGTCTTTCTGCCCACATCACGGTCCCATTACGAAGAACGGGCAATTACGGGCTTCCGTGCAGCAGGGGAAAGCAAATGTTGTGACTATCCAGGCGAGCGTTCAAAACAAACCGGCCTCCGTTCCAGGTTTTGGGAGGGGGGCACCTTGACACCTCATTGGCAGAAAGGCAGCCGGTGTGTCCAGCCTGTGGTTTGGGGGGGGGGGGAGAAGGGCTGAGCCGGCGTGGGCTCCTTGGCAAACGGGTGATGGATTTGCAAATGCAGCTGCAATTAACACATCTCGCACACGGGTCTCCCCGCAAGATTAAGTTCCCCGACGCAGATTAATGAAAACGCGTGGAAAAAAAAAATATTTTTCTCTATTAATCTCAATCAGAGGCCGGTGATAGGACGCAGGAAGAAGATTTCGCTGGGCCTTCGGGATCCGACTTGCAATGCTGTCCCTCTCCGGACATGTCCCATCCTGTCCATTCTGCCAGGAGGGTTCTTTTGATTTAAATGGACTTCTGAAAGGCCTCTCTTTGGTGGTGGTGGTAGTAGTAGTAGTAGTAGTAGAAGAAGAAGAAGAAGTAGAAAGCATGGTGGAGAAGGAGAAGGAGAGGAGGAGGAGTGGGGGGAGGAGGAGAAGGGGAAGGAGAGGAAAAGGAGGAGGAGGAAGAGGAGGAAGAGGAGGAGAAAGAGGAGGAGAGAGAAGGAGAAGGAAGGGGAGGAGGAAGAGAAGAGGGAGGAGGAGGAGGAGAAGAAGTGGGAGGAGGAGAAGGGAAAGAAGGAGAAGGAGGTGAGAAGAGAAAGAGGAGAAGGAGGAGAAGGAGAGTGGAGGAGGGGAAGGAGGAGGGGAAACAGAAGGAGGAGGAGGAGTAGAAAGTGTGGTGAAGGAGAGGAGGAGGAATGGGAGGAGGAGGAGAAGGGGAAGGAGAGGAAAAGGAGGAGGAGAAAGAGGAGGAGGAATGGGAGGAGGAGGAGAAGGGGAAGGAGAGGAAAAGGAGGAGGAGAAAGAGGAGGAGGAATGGGAGGAGGAGGAGAAGGGGAAGGAGAGGAAAAGGAGGAGGAGAAAGAGGAGGAGGAGGAGGAGAGAGAAGGAGAAGGAAGGGGAGGAGGAAGAGAAAGGGAGGAGGAGGAGAAGAAGTGGGAGGAGGAGAAGGGAAAGAAGGAGAAGGAGACGAGAAGAGAAAGAGGAGAAGGAGAGTGGAGGAGGGGAAAGAGGAGGCGAAATAGAAGGAGGAGGAGTAGAAAGTGTGGTGGAGATGCAGATGGAGAAGGAGAAGGATAGGAGGAGGAGTGGGAGGAAAAGGGGGAGAAGAAAGAGGAGGAGGAAGAGAGAGGAGGAGGAGAAGAAGGGGAAGGAGGAGGAGGAGAGAGAAGGAGGAAGAGGGGGGACTGTGGGGTCCTTGGTGCTCTTGTTGAAGCTTTAAGAAGAATGGTATTTTATAAGCATCACCTGTTGGTGCAGTTTCCCCTCAGTAGAGAGCTACGTTCTGGTCAAGTGAAGTCTGGGAAGAGGGGAAGAAATTGCAAGCAGCTCCTAACTCGACATTTCTCAAACTCGGGGCCTTGATGACTACCGGGGGGGGGGGGGGGGGGTGTTAGGGGGGTGGACTTCAACTCCCAGAATCCCTCAGCCAGCCCTGCCTCCTTTTTTTTCCCCGCCAGATGTTTCTCGGATAACTAAGCCAGCTGTGATTTGAAACCCTCCCTCCCTTTTTTCAAAGCAGGGTTATTATTTCTCTGTTTTCCAATCAAGAGATAAATATATTTTAGGCCAAGGCAGACTCCTGGCACCAGGTCATTTATCAACCCTTCTTCCCAATAGAAAGAAAGAAAGAAAGAAAGAAAGAAAGAAAGAAAGAAAGAAAGAAAGAAAGAAAGAAAGAAAGAAAGGCTGACAGGGAGGAAGAAAGAAAGAGAGAGAGAGAGGGAAAAATCAGACAAATTCAAAATAAAGAACGAAAACGCGATCGTTTTCTCAGAACAGGCACAAAAACAAACTGTCCGAGAAGCGAATTTTTTTTGTTCTGTTTGTAAAGTTTTTATATAAGTCATACAGGGAATCGATGCTTCCTTGACACGGAGGGATTTTGAAACTTCAAGGTACCCCCGACTTCGGGTTGCAAAATCTTTAGTGAAATACAATCAAATGACAGAAAATCCATGACGCTTGCCAGGCAGACACCAGGAAGATGGATTTTAAAACCTTTGCAGTCAAGAAGCTGCTTCGGATTATAAATTATTTTTTTTTCCCCCCCCTACTGCGGAAACCCAAACAGATGCCTCTTAACGGACAGGACTTCAAAAATCACCTCCCAAACGCCGATAAAGATCTTTTTCTAAGGCAAATTTTGAAGAGGTTTTATCCTTCATGCCTACTATTTGAGAAGAACAGAAGGAAGGAAGAATGGAATGGAATGGAATGGAATGGAATGGAATGGAGGGAGGGAAGGAGGGAGGAAGGAAGGAAGGGGAAGGGAGGGAAGGGAAGGAAGGAGGGAAGGGACGGGAGGGAGGGAGGGAGGGGAAGGGAAGGAGGGAAGGGAATAGAAGGAAAAAAGGGAAGCGAAGGAGGAAGGAAGGAGGGAGGGAAGGTGGGAGGGAAGGAAAAGAGGGAGGGAGGGAGGAAGGGAATAGAAGGAAGGAAGGGAAGGGAAGATGGGAGGGAAGGGAAGATGGGAGGGAAGGACAAGAGGGAGGGGGAGGGAGGGGATAGAAGGAAGGGAGGGAAGGAGGAGGGAAGGAAGGAAGGAAGGACGGAGGGAAGGGAAGGGAATAGAAGGAAAGGAAGGGAATAGAAGGAAGGAAGGGAAGGGAAGGGAAGGGAAGGGAAGGAAAGGAAAGGGAAGGAAAGGGAAGGGAAGGAGGAAGGAAGGATGGAGGGAGGGAGGGAGGGAAAGAAGGAGGGAAGGAAGGAAGGAAGGAAGGAAGGGAAAGGGAAGGGAAGGAGGGAGGGAAGGAAGGGAATAGAGGGAGGGAGGGAGGGAGGGAGAAGAAGGAAGGAAGGAAGGAAGGAAGGAAGGAAGGAAGGAAGGAAGGAAGGAAGGATGAAACAGCTTGGCCCCAGAAATTATGAATGGCTCCATCATTGGAGGTCTTCAAGAAGAGACCAGATAGTGATTTGTCTGGAATGGCATAAGGATTCCTGCCTTAAGCAGCAGGTTAGACTAGAAGATCTCTGAGGTCCCCTCTAGCCCTATAATTCTGCCTTCCAAGAACCTCCTTAAAATACTAGGAAAAAAACACACCGACCAGCAAAATCGCTGCCATCTCCTAGCAGCTATTAGAATAGTTGATGTTCTTGAACCCGGGTAGGCACGAGGTGGGGGGGGGAAAGGGGGGTTTGGGGGGGGCTTCACATAGGTTGAAATATGTCGGCCGTTTTGAAAATCTCTCCGGGGACCCAGCCTTGCAAAGCCGCACCAGGTTATTTCCCACCCACTCACCCATAAAACCGCAACCTGCAACTGCTACAGAGGTCAAGTTTTAAAAGCGCAAGCAGGAAATCTCTGCAGGCAGGAGGGGTCACTCCCAATGGACCCCCCCCCTCCTCGACGCAAGAACGGGATGGTGGCGTAAATTGGATAGCATTAACGGAAGAGTTTTATTTGCAATGCGTGTCCCAGATCGTTTTGAACGCAACTTTTTCCCAGTCTTGAGCTCTGACCGCAAAAATCAGCTTAAACTGTTTGGGCACGTAGCTAGTCCTCATAATACAGTGATTCATTTAGTGACGGTTCAAAGATACAATGAGAAAAAGTGACTCTGGACAATTACCAATGAGGGCAAAGGGATGTTTTTCACACTTATGGCCACGTGATTTACATTCGGATGCTTGACAAAGGACTCACGTTTATGTCCCAGAAGTCCCGCGATTCCCCCTTTTGCGACCGTCCGACAAGGGAAGTCAAAGGGGAAGCTGGATTCACTTAACAACCAGGTTACTGACTTAAAAACCGGCTTCACAAATGAGGCAAGAATGGTCCTAAACTCACTTTAACGACTGCCTCGCTTAGCAACAGACATTCTGGGCTTCATTGTGGTCGTACGTCGAGGAATGTAGCTTGTCTCCGGAAGTTGTGGGTGCTCCATCACTGGAGGTCTTCAAAAAAATAGGTGGCGCAACCATTTGACCAGGATGATATAAGGATTCCTGCTTCAGCAAGGGGTTGGACTAGAAGACCTCTGAGGCCCCTTCCACTTCTGTTATTCTCTAATTCTCTAATCCAAGATCAATTAATCAGTGGGACAGAAGTTGCCTCCAGAAGTTGTGGGTTGCTCCATCACTGGAGTCTTTGAAGAAGAGACTGGACTGCCACTTGTCTGGAACGGGGTAAGCTCGGGTCTCCTGCTCGAACAGAGAGTTGGACTAGAAGACCTCTAAGGTCCCTTCCAGCTCTATTCTGATGGATGGATGGATTGATTGATTAATTGATTGGCTAGATGGATGGATGGAAATGGTCTAGGGTCTCCTACTTGAGTAGAGGGTTGGACTAGAAGACTTCTAAGGTCCCTTCCAGCTCTATTCTGATGGATGGATGGATGGATGGATGGATGGATGGATGGATTCATTGATTAATTGATTCATTGATTGATTCATGGCTAGATGGATGGATGGAAATGGTCTAGGGTCTCCTGCTTGAGTACGGGGTTGGACTAGAAAACCTCCAAGGTCCCTTCCAGTTCTATTCTGATGGATGGATGGATGGATGGATGAATGGATGGATAGATGGATGGATTCATTGATTAATTGATTCATTGATTGATTCATGGCTAGATGGATGGATGGAAATGGTCTAGGGTCTCCAGCTCTATTCTGATTGATTGATTGATTGATTGATTGATTGAAATGGTATATGGTCTCCTGCTTGAACAGGAGGCTGGACTAGAAGACCTCTAAGGTCCCTTCCAGCTCTATTCTGATTGATGGATGGATGGATGGATGGATTGATTCATTGATTGATTGATTAATTCATGGCTAGATGGATGGATGGAAATGGCATAGGGGCTCCTGCTTGAACAGTGGGTTGGACTAGAAGACCTCTAAGGTCCCTTCCAGCTCTATACTGATTGATGGATGGATGGATGGATGGATTGATTCATTGATTGATTGATTAATTCATGGCTAGATGGATGGATGGAAATGGCATAGGGGCTCCTGCTTGAACAGTGGGTTGGACTAGAAGACCTCCAAGGTCCCTTCCAGCTTTATCCTGATTGATAGATGGATGCATGGATGGATGGATGAATGGATGGAAATGGTCTAGGGGCTCCTGCTTAAGCAGACTAGAAGACCTCTAAGGTCCCTTCCAGCTCTATCCTGATCGAATTCTCCGATGACTCCCACCCCTGTGGCTCCCTTCCCCCGACCTCCCCCCCATCCGACCCCCCCTTCCACCTCCTCTGTATGCTGGGCGCCTGATGCTCGCTTGTGCTCCAACAGCAACGATGAATTTGGGAGAATGGAGATTTATTGCCCCGATCCGCCATAAAAGGAAGGGAACATGTGCTAACAGTTATTTGCGTTGGGCAACGGGGCGAAATTGCAAAGCAACAACCCATTAAAGCTACTCGAGTTTGGCTAAGTGTGGATTTACTATTATTTCCGTCGTAGGAGACGCGGCCCTTTTCTCACACACAAACAGCCACATCGGAGGAGGAGGAGGAGGAGGAGGAGGAAAATGCGCGAGGTTCCTTCCGGCGTTTTAATTAAAATTAGGTAGAAATGCCCACGACGCTGGGATTTCGGCAAAGCCACATGTTCCCTTCCCACCATCTGTACTACATCTCTACTACGACCAAGGGCATTCAAGAAAGGACGGGGTAGCCCTTTCTCCCCAGCAAGGGATGAGAGTTGGGCGTACGGCGGTCCTCGTCTTATGATGGTTTCATTTAGCGACCGTTCGAAATGTCTCCACGGCACTGTGGAGAAAGGGGCTTTAGGCTCCGTTTTCACCCTTCCCCGAGGTTACGTGGATCAAAATTCAGACGCTCGGCAATTTGACTCGCATTTATGACCGTCGCAGTGTCCCGGGGGCGGTGGGAGGGTGGTCACGCGATCCCCCATTGGTGAGCTTCAGGACCAGCAAAGTCAAGGCCTGGGAGGGAGTGGGGGGGAGAGAGCTGGATTCGTTTAAGGACCGTGTGACTGATTTAACGACTCCAGGGATTAATTTAACAAGGAAGTTAAAAGGAAAAAGCGGCAAGGAAAGTTGTAAAATGAATCAAAGCTCACTGAACAAGTGTTCCGCCGAGCGACATAAATGTGGGGCTCAATTATGGTCGTAAGTCAAGGACTCCCTGCAATTTGGTTTTTTTTCCCCCCCAGAAATATTCTTCTAAGCCTAATTGTGTAATGGAAACAATCCTTTTCCTTCTCCTCCTCCTCTCCTCCCACTCCTCCTCTCTGCAAACCCCACTTCCTTCTAGCACTGCTGATGTTCCCTAGCGGGGTCAAAAAACGTCTGCAAGGAAACCACTAAGCTCAGAGAGCACCAAGGACTTCCCTCCATCAGTTGTGATTGCTCCATCCCTGGATGTCTTCAAGAAGAGATTGGGCAGCCTTTTGTCCATAAAGTCTCGTACTGGAGTAGGGGGTTGGACTAGAAGACCTCCAAGGTCCCTTTCTCTCCCGTTTATCCTTGGGTTCTGTCATCCTAGCAAACTTTGCAAGGCTCTGATTAGAAATGCGTCCTCCCCAGACCCCAAACGTAGTCCTTTAGATCCTCTGCAAGAGGGGGTACCCAGCTAATCTGCCAATTTCTCACGGGCACGTCCTCAAAGTCACCGACCCCTGGGCTGATGATCTCCTTTCCGTTTGCATACGGCGTCCTCTGCCTCCAATTTTTGACAAAATAAGGGACCAAAGAAAAAGGACCGAAAAGAACAGCATTCGCATATAAATAATGGACATGTCAAAACATAAGGTGGCCGGATTTGCTATTCTTAACAGGATTGCCATACACTATTCGTTGCTTAAATTCTGGAATTTCTCTCCCGGCCTCCCTTCGCTCGCCTGAGCTCAAGCCAATTAATTGGACCAGGCTGCTATTTACCTAAGAAGTCAAGGCGTTTGAGGTCCCTCAATTAATGAGCTCCTTCCAAAAAGCGGAACTGTCATTTTAAGTTTGGGGTCCTGCAGAGGCAAGAGAGACCCGAGAATTTAGCAAGGGTTTCGGAGCTGAGAAAAGGGGAGAGAGAGGGAGAGAGACAGAGACGGACGGACGGACGTGTGGGTGGATAGAGGAAGAGTGGGAGAGAGGGAGAAACAGAGAGAGACAGAGAGAAAGGGAAGAAGGAATAGACAGACAGACAGATAGATAGATTATGGAGGGAGGGAGGGAGGGAGGGAGGGAAAGAGATACATGATAGATGGATGAATGATAGATAGATAGATAGATAGATAGATAGATAGATAGATAGATAGATTATGGATGGATGGATGGATGGATGGAGAGGGGGCATGGGAAAGACAGATAGAGAGAAAGAGAGAGAGGGATGGATGATGGATGGATCATACAGACAGATAGATGATGGATGGATGGATGGATGGATGGATGATAGATAGATAGATAGATAGATAGATAGATAATGGATAGATAGATAGATTACGGATGGATGGATGGATGGAGAGGGGGCATGGGAAAGACAGACAGAGAGAAAGAGAGAGAGAGGGATGGATGATGGATGGATGATACAGACAGATAGATGATGGATGGATGGATGGATGGATGGAAGATAGATAGATAGATAGATAGATAGATAGATAGATAATGGATAGATAGATAGATAATGGATAGATGGATGGAGAGAGAGGGGTGAGAAAGACATAGAGAGTGAGAGAGCGAAAGAGATAGATAAGATAGATAGATAGATAGATAGATAGATAGATAGATAGATAGATAGATAGATAGATAATGGAGGGAGGGAGGGGAGACAGAGAGAGAGGGAGGGAGGGAGAGATTGATTATGGATAGAGGGAGAGTGGGAGAGAGGGAGAAACAGAGACAGAGAGAGAGAAAGGGGGGAATGGAGAGAGAGAGATGGATGAGTGGGTGGGTGGATGGATGGATGGATGGATGGATGGAGAGGGGGGCAGTGAGAAAGACAGAGAGAGAGAAAGAGAGAGGGAGGGAGGGAGGGAGAGACAGAGTTGAAGTCCACACATCTTAAAAGTGGAAGAGGTTCAGAAGCACTTCTACTCTACTTTCTACTCTTTAAAAATAGAAAGAATCAGCATTTTCCAGGCCTCTGATCTCTGAAGAGCGTATATATTACGAACACGATTTCCCCTCTGTGATTCAAAAAAAGAAAAAAAAAAATCAGAAAAATCCGCCTTCAAAGGAGGCTTTTCCTGTGTCTCTGCGTGAGTTGCTGACCAGGATAATCAACCCAGAGCAGAGACTCCTGCGGAGACACAACAGGCAGCTCCGTGTGATGCTTATCTGGGTAGCAGCCTGTACAATGAGGGCTGATCCTATACATCTGCCTTTGCCTGCTTTTTGCAATACGTTTGCAGTAGATCGTATCGCTGCAATTATATCGGATTGCATTAGGCAAAATTAGACATTAAACTTGACCAAGGGGTTGGACTACAGGACCTTCAAGGTCCCTTCCCACCGTAATATCCTACGTTCTAACAGACACCAGCAAAATCACTTCTCCTAGGCATGGATGACGGTCCATTTTACAAAATATTGTGGGTTTAAAATATTAAATATTAATTTATTTATTTTTTAATCTCCACTTCTTTCCGACCTATTTACAGAGAACTTTTTCAAAGCATAATAAGTTTTTTTGTTCTTTTTCTTTTTTTAAAAAAAATTAAGTTCCCACCCATCTGCGCCATACAGAACTTTTTTTAAAAAATGGCCATCTTGTAAATAAAACGCCGTTCAGCATTTAGCTGTTTGGAAAGGGGGAAAACTGGCAACCCCCTCCGCGAGCGATAAATACTTTGCCAAAAAAAAAAAAAAAAAAAAAAAACCCACGGGAACAAAAATCTGCAAATTCACCCTGCCAGCATTCGGCTCTCTGCAAATCCCGCTGCCTGTTTTGTAAAAATCCCTTTTTTTAAAAAAAATCTTAGTTGATCTTTTGCAGAGTTTTGATTATGATTATTTATTTATTTTGGGTGGTTTCTTTTGTGAAGAAATTTGTGCGGAGTTTCAGGCTCGGAGAAGGCGCGAAGTGAGGGCCCCACCCCTCCCATCCCCCAAAACAGTTGCAAATATGATGAGCCTTGGTAGTACAGTGGTCTAAAGCACCCTGTCATTAAGACCAGCTGCTTGCAATTACTGCAGGTTCGAATCTCCCCAGGCTCAAGGTTGACTCAGCCTTCCATCCTTTCTAAGGTAGGTAAATTGAGGACCCGGTTTGTGGGGGCAATAAGCTGACTTTGTATAAATATACAAAAGGATGAAGGCTATTGCTTAATGCATTGTAAGCCGCCCTGAGTCTCCGGAGAAGGGCGGCATATAAATCAAATTTAAAAAAATATAAAAAAATATGGTCTTCTTCTCAGCAAACATGTCGAAGTTTCCATGCATGTTAATCATCATCTTTTAACGACTCCGTAATCCCTTGTGGGGTAGAGTCTGGGCAACTGAATGGAGCTGAGTGTTTTACTGGCCGGATGCCTTTCCTGTCGCCAGTGCGGAGTTTTGTTCAGCAGATAATATTCTCATTGTGCCCAGAGAGAGAAATATCTGCCTCTACCTGGCTAGTTTGATGAAAATAAGGATCAGGGGGGACATGATAGCATCTTCCAATATTTGAGGGGCTGCCCCAATGAAGAGGGGGTCAACTTATTCTCCAAAGTACCTGATGGCAGGACGAGAAGCAACGGATGGAAAGTTATCAAGGAAGAGAAGCAACCTGGAATTAAGGAGAAATTTCCAAAAAGTGAGAACAATAAACCCTTGGAACAGCTTGCCACCAGAAATTGGACATTTTTAAGAAGAGGTTGGACAACCCTTTGTCTGAAATGGTAAAGGGCTCCCTGCTTGAGAGGGGGTTGGACTAGAAGACCTCCAAAGTCCCTTCCAACTCTGTTATTCTATAATCCCAGATCAATCACTCTCTCTCTCCTTCTTTCTCTCTCTCTCCCCCACTCTTTCCCTGTCCTTCTCATCTCATCTTTCCTTCCGTCTCTCTCCCTCTCCCTTCTTCCCTCTCCCCCCTCTCTCTTCTCTCTATCGTCTTTCTCTCTCTCTCCTCTCTCCCTCTCCCTGTCCTTCTCTCTCTCTTTCGTTCTCTCTCTCTCTCCTCTCTCTCCCTGTTCTTCTCTCTCTTTCCTTCCTTCCTTTTCTCTCTTTTCTCCCTCTCCCCCCTCTCTACTCTCTATCATCTTTCTCTCTCTCCCTCTCTCTCCTTCTCTCCCTGTCCTTCTCTCTTTCCTTTTCTCTCTCTCCCTGTCCTTCTCTCTTCCTTCCTTCTCTCTCCTTCCTTCCTTCTCTCTCCTTCTCTCCCTCTCCTTCTCCTTTCCTCCCTCCCCTCTCTCTACTCTCTATCTTCTTTCTTTCTCTCTCTCCTCTCTCTACCTCTCTCTCTCTCCTCTCTCTTTCCTTCTTTCTTGCTTTCTCCTTCTCTCTCTCTCCTTCCCTCTCCCCATCTCTCTACCCTCTATCATCTTTCTCTCTCTCTCTACACCTCTCTCCCTGTCCTTCTCTCTCTTTCCTTCTTTCTCTCTCTCCCTCTCCTTCTCTCTCTCCTTCCTTCCTTCCTTCCTTCTTTCTTTCTCTCTTCTCTCTCTTCCTCCCTCTCTCCCTCTCTCTTCTTTCTCTCTCTCCTCTCTCTACCTCTCTCCCTGTCCTCTCTCTTTCCTTCTTTCTCTCTTTCTTCTTCTCTCTCTCTCCCTCTCCCTCCCTCTCTCTCTCCTTCTCTCCTTTCCTCCTGCAAAGGAGAAGAAGAAGAAGAAGAAGAAAAAAAAAAAAACACCGCCCAGCACTTGGATTTTCCAATTATACCACCTACGGCGAGCTCGGTTTGTTCTCCCAGCTGATAATTCACTCTCCACAACGGTTTTCAAATCACAACCCCAAACACAAGGAAGGTGAAGCTGAATTAAGAAGCCGCTGCACATTTTATTCCGCTGGCAATTAAAAAAAAGCCACTGATGCCAAAAGCTTAAATCTCCTGGTTTTTTTTTTTTCTTTTGAAAAGAGAAAATCCGTGTTACTCTCTTAACACACAAACACACTTCAAGAGAAAAGACTTGAGTTCAGCAACAGGCATTGACTGGGGCATGCAAGGCGGGTTTTGCAATAAGTATAATTCCCAGGCAGGGAAAAAAGTCAAAACATTCTGGTATTATAAAATAAAGGCCAGGTACATATATGTGTGTGTATGTTTGTTTGTGTGTTGTATGTGTGTGTATTATGAAGCTGAAAGTGAAAGAAAGAATGAAAGAAAGAGGGAGGGAGAGAGAGAGAGAGAAGGGAGAGAGGGAAGAAAGAAAGAAAGAAAGAGAAAGAGAGGAAAGAAGGAAGGAGAGTGAAGGAGACAAAGGGAGAAGGAAGGAAGAGAGAGAAGAAGGAAGAGGAGGTAGGGAGGAAAGAAGGAAGGAAGGAAGGAAGGAGAAAAGAGAGAGAGAAAGAAAGAGAGGAAAGAAGGAAGGAGAGTGAAGGAGACGAAGGGAGAAGGAAGGAAGAGAGAGAAGAAGGAAGAGGAGGTAGGGAGGAAGGAAGGAAAGAAGGAAGGAGAAAAGCAAAAGGAGAAGGAAGGAAGGGAAAGCAAAAGAGAGTGAAGGAGAAGAAGGAAGAAGGAAAGGAGAGAGAGAGAGAGGAAGGAAGTTGTGTGGGTGTATCCACTGTTCGAAGACCCCCTTCTGGGTCTTGGATGTGAGTCATTCCCTCACCTTGACCGCAGGAGGAGAAACCGGCTCTGGGGATTTTGGCTTTGAGATGAGCCCAGCATCGGATTACCGAAACTTCCAAAAAATAAAATAAAAAAGACACCAGCACACAGGACCTCCAAGGGGCTTCTCCGTAGGGGCTTCAATTATTTATCCCCTCTTCCCTTCCTTTCTCTCAATGCCAGGCAAAGTGCTGACTCAGCTGCTAAGGTTACACCAAGAACAAACAGAAGGAGAAGATAGATAGATATATATATACACACACACACTCTCCTTCCTTCTCTTTTTTGCTCTCCTTCCTTCCTATTTCCTTCCTTCCTTTCTTATACCTTTGCTTTTCTTTCCTTCCTTTTTTCCTTCCTTCCTCACTCACTCCCCTTCTTTCTTCTCTCTTTCTCTTCCTTCCTTCTTCCTTCTCCTCCTTCCTTCTCTTTTTTGCTCCCCTTCCTTCCTTCCTATTTCCTTCCTTCCTTTCTTATACTTTTGCTTTTCTTTCCTTCCTTCCTTCTTTCCTTCCTTCCTCACTCACTCCCCTTCTTTCTTCTCTCTTCCTCTTCCTTCCTTCTTCCTTCTCCTCCTTCCTTCTCTTTTTTGCTCTCCTTCCTTCCTTCCTATTTCCTTCCTTCCTTTCTTATACCTTTGCTTTTCTTTCCTTCCTTCTTTCCTCCCTTCCTCACTCACTCCCCTTCTTTCTTCTCTCTTTCTCTTCCTTCCTTCTTCCTTCTCCTCCTTCCTTCTCTTTTTTGCTCTCCTTCCTTCCTATTTCCTTCCTTCCTTTCTTATACCTTTGCTTTTCTTTCCTTCCTTCCTTCTTTCCTTCCTTCCTCACCCCTCACCCCCCGCCCGGCTGGCTCCTTTATGGACCAAGTCAGCCAGGAATGACCTGACACCTCCTCGCAAATAAATCTCCTCCTGGGCCGATCAATCCGGCTGGCCAGCCTTGCTCCATGCAGATGGCCGGCCTGCCTGCTGGATGAAATGTGGGGTGCCCGGTGGCCTCAGCCCAGGGACCCAGATTTTTATCGGCCAAAGCAGAGGACGCCGCTCTCCATCTTCCCTGCCGGCTGCTGATAAAGTCCAAGGGACCCTTCTCTGCTCGGAGAGATAAAGGGCCTCTCGGCCTCCTTCCATATTACCTGCCAGGGACTTTAATTACTTGGGGCAGTTTTTTATAGCTTGGGCAGGCAAAGAGAGGCAGCCAATATAAAGGAAAGATGAAGAAAGAAAACAAAGAGAAAACTGAATGCGGAAGGGAGGGAGGGAGGAAGGAAGGGAGGAAGGGAGAAGAGAGAGAGAAGGAAAGGGAGGAGATGGGAGCGTGAAAAGAGAAGAGAGAGGGAAGGGAGGGAGGGAGGGAGGGAGAAGAGAGAGAGAGGGAAGGAAGGAAGGAGATGGGAGGGAGGCGAGAGATAGAAGAGAGAGGGAAAGGAGGAAGGAAGGAAGGAAGGAAGGAAGGGAGAAGAGAGAGATAGAAGGGAGGGAGGGAGGGAGGAAGGGAGAAGAGAGATAGAGAGATAGAAGGGAGGGAGAGGGGAGGGAGGAAGGAAGGGAGAAAGGGAGAAGAGAGAGAAGGGAGAGGGAAGGAAGGGAGGAGATGGGAGGGGGGAAAGAGAAGAGAGAGGGAAGGGAAGGAGGGAGGGAGGAAGGAAGGAAGGAAGGGAGAAGAGAGAGAGAGAGAAGGGAGAGGGAAGGAAGGAGATGGGAGGGAGGCGAGAGAGAGAAGAGAGAGGGAAGGGAGGAAAGAAGGAAGGAAGGGAGGGAGAAGAGAGATAGAGAGATAGAAGGAAGGGAGGGAGGAAGGACTGCACAGTTCCCGTTGTAACTTGGAACCGTCACTAAATGAACGGTCATAAGTCAAGGAGTACCCATACTGAATTCTCCAATTGGGGGTTCACAAGACCAACGCAAAAGCCAAGAATTGGCCATTCCAGCTGCGGATCAGCCCAAAAATCTCTGCAATGCAAAGCCAGGATATTATTATTATTATTATTATTATATATATATATATTAACTTTCGTCCAGGGGAAAAAGATTCCTTTCTTTCAGAGGGAAATCCGTGCTTATCCAAGGAAGCCGAAGGACGGATAAATAAATGAAGCAAGGCAGATCCGGGAAGGATCTTATCAGCGGCGCAAATAATGGCGATGCCACGCGCTGAGGAGAGGGCAATGAGCCGCTCCGACATTGATGGGGTATTTTGCACAACCCCCTGAGTTCTCTTGCAAAACCCGGGCTCCATTAAGGATGCCGGGCGGGTGCGTTTCGGAGGGGAAGGAGAGAAGGGGAAAAAAAGACATGCCAAGAAAAAGCCTTTTGCTGCTTCTGTTGGGAGCAAGAGCCGAAATTAACACTCGGCTCCTGACCGCAGGAAAGGCCTCTGAAAGGGGGGATTGGAGCAGGGGCAGAAGGGAGGGATATGGTAAAGGGAGGGGGGGAGAGAAGGAGGGAGAGAAGGAGAGAAGGAGAAGGAGAGAGAGGGAGGGAGAGGAGAGACAGAAAGAGAGAGGGCGAGGGAGAGAAAAGAGAGAGGGAAAGAGAAAGGGAAAGAGAGAGAGGCAGAGAGGAGAGAGAGAGGAGAAAGAGAAAGAAAGAGAGGGAGGGAGGGTGGGTGGGAGGGAGAGAGAGGAGGGGGAAGAGAAAGAGAAGAAGAGAGAAGGGGAGAGAGAGGGGAGAGACAGAAAAAGAGGAAGAGAGGAAGAGAAAAGAGAGAGGGAAAGAGAAAGAGAAAGAGAGAGAGGCAGAGAGGAGAGAGAGAAGGAGAAAAAGAAAGAGAGGGAGGGAGGGAGGGTGGGAGGGAAAGGAGAGAAGGAGAGACAGAAAAAGAGAAAGAGAGGGAGAGAGATGGGGAGAGAAAAGGGAGAGGCAGAGAGAGAGGCAGAGAGGAGAGAGAGAAGGAGAAGGAGAAAGAGAAAGAGAGGAGGAGAGAGGGTAGAGAAAGAAGAGTGGGAAAGAGAGAGGGAGGGAGAGGGAGAGAGAGAAAGGAGAGAGAGAGAGACAGATTCACTTTACGACCATGGCTGGGAAGGTCATAAAAAGGGACAAAACTCCCTGAACAAGCCGTCCGGCTTAGCAGGCAGGAATTTTGGACTCAACGGTCGTCGTAACTCGAGGACAAAAGCTGTATTCCTGTTTTCGGGAAGCCGCTGTAAATGTGAACATATCGCGTTTAGCTTCTTTAAAAAATCCAATTTTTTTATTTTTTTAAAAAAAGGGTAAGAAACCACGCGAAAGAAATTATGGGGGCGAACACCGGCTAGGAAAACGGCCTTCTCTCTCCTTTAACGCCGTCATATTTTAATAACACCTGTCCATAAATCCTTCTTCCGACGTAGAATAACGCCTTAAAAGCTCTGCCTTTTCGAGGGTTACTTGGGGCTGAAAAACAAAAGTTTGCTCCTCTGCTTTATATCTCATTTTATATAATATACATACATACATACATACATACATACATACATACATACATACATATATATATATATATATATATATATATATATATATATATATATATATAATATTTTTTATATCTCATTTTATATAATACACACACACACATATATATATATAATATTTTTTATATATTTAAAGCGTTGAGTTTGTAGCAAAAAATAAAATAAAATAAAATAAAGATCTTCCTCCCACAAAAAAGGAAAATTCTGCTCCATAAAACTTAAGCAAGATGTTTGATGGCTTCGTTTGTTGTTTTCTATGCTGGAAAAAACCACTTTTTCTCTAAGTGCCATTAAAATTTAGCGTCTGCCATAATACCCGAGCTGCCTCGTGTTATTTTTTTTTTTCCTGCTTAACACAACGCTTTCTGCAGTTTTATGATTATTATCATGTTTAAATCTTTCTAGCACGTGTCCTCGTGCAGCGGCAAAAACGTCACACCGAAAGCAAGGGGGGGTGGGGGGGAACAGTCAAATGTATACGGTACAGGGTGGAAGCCGAGTCCTCGGCTTACGGACGCAACCGAGCCCGAAATTCCCGTCGCTAAGGGAGCTTGGCCCCCATTTTTTACAACCTTTCCGGGCCGCTGTTGTGAAGCGAATGGCCGCCGTTGTTCGGTTAGGGACATGGTCATTAAACGAATCCCACTGACTCACCCTTGACTTTGCAAAACGGGGGGGGGGGGGGAAATCAGGTGACCGTGGTAAATAACCCCTTAGTTATTATTTATTTATTTATTCGGCAAACGTAAGAGGAGTCCTCGAATTGCATGTGTTCAGACGTTTCCTGACCCAATTAGGGAACATCATCGGTGCTGGCAAAAATGGGGAGGAGGAGGAGGAAGAGGAGGAAGAAAAAGAAGAAGAAGACGAAGAAGAAGAAGAAGAAGAAGAGGAGGAGGAGGAGGAGGAGACAAGGAGGAGGAGAGAAGGAGAAGAAGAAGAAGAGGGGGAGAAGAAGAGGAGGAGGAGGAAAGGAGGAGGAGGAGGAGAATAATAAGAAGGAAGAGGAGGAGGAGGAGAGGAAGAAGAAGAGGAGGAGGAGGAGGAGGAGAGAAGGAGGAGAAGAAGAAGAAGGGGAGAAGAAGAGGAGGAGGAGGAGAGGGATGAAAAGGAGAAGAAGGAGGAAGAAAATAGTAGAAGGAGGAAGAGGAGGAAAAAATAAGAAGAGGAGGAGGAGGAGAATAATAAGAAGGAAGAGGAGGAGGAGGAGAGGAAGAAGAAGAGGAAGAGGAAGAGGAAGAAGAAGAAGAAGAAGAGGAGGAGGAGGAGGAGGAGGAGGAGGTCGTCCTTGGTGCTCTCTGAGCTTGGTGGTGTCCTTGCAGACATTTCAGCTAGGGAACATGCTAGAAGGAAGTGGGGGTTGTGGAGAAGAGGAGGAGGAGGAGGAAGAGGAGGAGAACTGTGGTGTCCTTGGTGCTCTCTGAATTTGGGGATTTTCTTGAAGACATTTCATGACCCAAGTAGGGAACATCATCAGTTTGGTCATGAAACATCTGCAAGAAAACAACCAAGCTCAGAAAACACCAAGGACCTCCCAGTCCTTCTTCCTCCTCCTCCTCCTCCCTGCAAACCCCTCCTCTCTTCCAGCACTGATGATATTCCCTACTTGGGTCCTGAAACGTCTGCCAGAAAACCACCAAGTCAGTATCTCCTACGCAGAGTCTGGGCCCTTCATCAAACCAGCATTGTAAGCTCAGCAACTTTTTCCCTTCGTGCTGTCTTAAATCATCTTAAACTTAATTTTAAATTTAACTTGATTTTAAACTTTGCGGATAACTTGGCTCCCATTCTCCATGCCGGGGGGGAAGGGAGATTGTATATATTTATATGTATATATAGTTTGTGTTTTTTTATTCATTGTTCTTATTGATTCTGGTTCACCGCCCAGGGTCTCCTTTGGTGAGATGGGCGGCTATATAAATTTGATTAATTAATAAATAACTGAAATAAATAAAGAGCTGAGGCATGAGAGGGATGGGATTGGCTACTCAAAGCTAACGTTTGCTCCAGAGGAGATGTGATGGATGGAGGGATGGAATGCAGGAAGGACAGATAGGTGATTGAGATAGAAAGAGGGGGGAGAGAGAGATGGTAGATAGATAGATAGACAGATTGATAGATAGATAGATAGATAGATAGATAGATAGATAGATAGATAGATGGATGGATGAACGGATGGATGAACGGATGGACAAATGGACGGATGGATGGATAGATAGATAGATAGATAGACAGATGATAGATAGATAGATAGATAGATAGATAGATAGATAGATAGATAGCAGGAAGGAAGGACAGATAGGTGATTGAGATAGAGAAAGGGGTGAGAGAGATGGTAGATAGATAGATGGATGGATGGATGGATGGCAGGCAGGCAGTAAGGAAGGAAGGACAGATAGGTGATTGAGATAGAGAAAGGGGTGAGAGAGATGGTAGATAGATAGATAGATAGATAGATAGATAGATAGATAGATAGATAGATAGATGGGTGAATGGATGGATGGGAGGGAGGGAGGGAGGGAGGGAGGGAGGAAGGAATGGGTAGATGGAGGGAGGGCGGGATGAGAGAGAAGATAGATAATAAATAGATAGACAGAGAGATAGATGGATGGATGGATGGATGGGGAGGGAAGGAGGGAGGAAAGAAAGAAAGAAAGAAAGAAAGAAGATGGATGGAAGAAAGGAGTGAAGGAAGGAAGGAAGAAAGAAAGAAAGAAAGAAAGAAAGAAAGAAAGAAAGAAAGAAAGAAAGAAAGACAAATGATGGACGGATGAAACAGCCTGTCTCCGGAAGTGGTGGGAGCTCCATCACTGGAGCTTTTCAAGAAGAGTTTGAACTGCCGTTTGACCAGGATGGTCTAGGGGTCTCCTGCTTGAGGAGGCGGGTTAGACTAGAAGACCTCCGAGGTCCCTTCCGCCTCTCCTGTTCTACGTTCTCTCGTGTCATTTTGGAAACTCTTGGCCGAGTCTCTGGAGAGGTGACCTCCGCGAGGAGAAAGAAATTGGAGCTTGGACGCCACCCAGGCTGGCGGCTTCCGAGGCAAGGTGACTTTCTCGCAGGCATCATCAGCATTCATGGCCAACTCCCTGCTTCACGGAGAGTCATTATTTTATTTTTATTTTATTTTTTTCCTGCTGGAAAGGGAAGATCAGGTGAGAGCCAGGAGAAGTCAGCCATTTCTCTGGGTGAAACGTGGAGACAGAAAAATGAACTCTCCATCACCCTCAAGTCCTTTCTAGCTTGGGTCACCTTTTTCCTTCTGGGCCTTCCAGGAAGAGAACTTCCAGCTAAGGTCTCCCTCTCTCTCTCTCTCTCAACAAGATGCCTTGAACAAATAGAACATAGAATCAGAAGGGAGACTTAGAGGTCTTCTAGTCCAACCCTCTGCTCAAACTGGAGACCCTGGAATTGTTTTCTCGCTGCCAGGAAATTCCTCCTAAGTTTAAGGCTGGATCTCTCCTTGATCAGTTTCCGTCCGCTGCTTCTGGGAGAACAGAATGACGGAATTGGGGAAGGGACCTCAGAGGTCTTCTAGTCCAACCCACTGGCTTGAGCAAGAGATCTTATATACCGTTCCAGACAAATCCAGTCCTGTCCAGTCTCTTCTTCAAAACTTCCAGGGATGGAGCACGCA
>JAKOOJ010000023.1:1342500-1347500 GCA_022577455.1 Arizona elegans | reverse complement strand
CTTAATTTGAGGCTGATCCTTATTCCCACGCCTCCTTCTCTGCTTCGGCTGCTGGAGGGGCTGGTGGCCGACGGGCCACAACACTGGTTTCTCCGTGGGCTCGGCCAGTCACAGAATGAGATCACAGGACCACAGGGACACAACAACTGTCATAAGTACATGCCAGTTGCCAAGCCTTTGAATTTTGATCAGATGCCCGCGGGGACACTACAACAGTCGTAAGTGTGAAAAACGGTCCTAAATCCCTTTTTTTCAGGCTCGTTGCAACCAAACCGGTAGTGATGACCTGCCCACCCATCTCGGTGCTTAGCCACATTTTCTAAGCCACGTGCATTGCGTGCAAACCACACACATTTTCAGGGCACGGCAAACCGGTGGTAAAATTATGTTGAAACCCACCTCTGGGCTAGACCGAAAGGCCAGGCCTGAGATGCTTTCTGAAGACCACTTAAAAGTCCTTTCTCCACAATCATTTCCCGGCAACAGATCCTGGTGGATTGGTCGGTTGGGTTTTTTTATTTTCACGGGGGCCACGGTGAAATATGACGGCACTCCAAACACCAGCTGTAGCTTTCCAAGATCACATTTGCATTTGATATATGCTTGACGGTTGCTAATTATCGACACCGCGGCCTTGATTATCATAAACCACACTGCAACCTTCAGTGCCTGACTATTCACCAAGTGCTGCAGCTGTTCCAAAAAAGCATGAAGCTATCCGGGGGTGAAATCTCAGGAACACCGAGTCTAGAAGAACGTGGAGAGAAAACGGTCTCATTCGTCTCCATCCTTGGTCAGTTCTGGGTACCGGAAGCTAAGGACACCGGTGCAGAATAACAAGAGTCGGAGGGGACCTTGGAGGTCTTCTAGTCCAACCCCCTGCTCAAGCAGGAGGCCCTAGAACAGGAGTCTCTAACCTTGGCAACTTGTCCAAGCCTGGTGGACATCAACTTCCAGAATTCTCCAGCCAGTAAAGCTTCCGGCAGTTGAAGTCCTCCAGGCTTAAAGTTGCCAAGATTGGAGACCCCTGCCCTAGACCATTCCAGACAAATGGTTGTCCTTCTTGAAGACCTCCAGTGATGGAGCAACCAGAACTTCTGGAGGTTGGAAAGGGCTTCATAAAATCAGGACCTGCCCCTTGCTTGGAGGTCTGGATAGTCAACCATCCGAATTTCTTTAATAAATCTTATTACACTGAGCAGGAAGTTTTTAAGGAGCCATTTGTCTGGAATGGCATATGGTCTCCTGCTTGAGCAAGGGGTTGGACTAGAAGACCTCCGAGGTCCTTCTCAACTCTGTTATTCTGTGTTCTATGAAATCTGGAAAGACAGAGAGGAAGAGGATGATCAACAACAAGACGGATGAACTCAGTTACTCTTAGAAGAGGTGAAGGACCATGTTAGGGACAGATGACTAGGGCGAAAATCGATAGATGTCATTGCTAAGAGTCAAGAAAGAATTGATAAAATGGAATCCATCGTCAACCGAACGTCAATATAGAGATGGAATCCTCTAATCTAAGATCCAGGTTCAACAACAGACCTTCTTCTCCAGACCTGCAGGTCAAACATCTCCAGAGAAGATACCAGAGAACCTTCAAATCCATGGCCACCAAGTCCATGGAGAACTTCTGGGTGACACGCAAGGAGATTAGAGGTTCAAAGGAACCTGAATTAGATTTCTCTGGAGCTTACGATTCTCCTTTAAGAGCCAACCAGCTTTCTCGGAGTTGGAACCAGCCTTGTCTGGTGTCTTCCTTCAATATTTGGATGCAGGCAGATAAATGAGAAACATCAACATCTGTTGCTGTCTTTCGTGTGTGTGTTTGTGTGTGTTTTTTATATTTCACTCCAGCTCCTCAGCGGGATTTCTAAGCTTCGATTCCATTGACTTTTTTTGTTAAAACGTTTGTTGTTTTGAAAATAAAAAAATTGGGTTGCAGATTCGTGATTCTAGATGATCACCAAGAGAGCCACAAACAGAAGATAGAATAATAGGGTTGGGAGGGACACTTGGAGGTCTTCTAGTCTAGTTTGGCTGGAAAGGGGATGTGGGGAGGGGGTAGAGATGTACTTCCAGACTCCCAAGGTTGTTGTACGTCTTATGAGGTACTGCAGACAGGATACCTACACACAACTAGAAGAGATCATTCTGAAAGGTTATTTTCTGAAGCACCTGAAGACGAGGCAAGAAACAGTGGATGGAAACTCATCAAGGTGAGAAGCAACCTGGAATTAAGGAGAAACTTCCTGACAGTGAGGACAATTAACCAGTGGAACAGCTGGCCACCAGAAATCGTGGGTGCTCCATCGCTGGAGGTTTTTAAGAAGAGACCAGACAAAATTCTGATTGATTGATTGATTGAGCAGAGGGTTGGACTAGAAGACCTCTGAGGTCCCTTCGGCTTGATTGATTGATTGATTGATTGATTGATTGATTGATTTGTTCTAAGGTCTCCTGCTTGAGCAGGGGGTTGGACTAGAAGACCTCCATGGTCCCTTCTAGCTCTATTCTGATTGATTGATTGATTGAAATGGTGTGGATGGATGGATGGATGGATGGATGGATGAGATGGATGGAAGAAAGGATGGATGGATGGAAGAAAGGATGGATGGATGGATGGAATGGATGGAAGAAAGGATGGATGGATGGAAGAAAAGATGGATGGATGGATGGTTGATTGGATGGAAGGATGCATGGATGGATGGACAGACGGATGGATGAATGATGGATGGATGGAATGGATGGAAGAAAGGATGCATGGATAGGATGGATGGAAGAAAAGATGGATGGATGGAGGGAGGGATGGATGGTTGGTTGGATGGAAAGATGCAAGGAAGGAAGGAAGGAAGGAAGGAAGGAAGGAAGGAAGGAAGGAAGGAAGGACCAGCTTGCTTCCAGAAGTCGTGGAGGCTCCATCACTGGAGGTTTTCAAGAAGAGATTGGACAACCATTTATTTGGAATGGAAGAGGACCTCCTGCTTGAGCAGAGGGTTGGACTAGAAGGCCTCCAAGGCCCCTTCCAACTCTGATATACTTTTATTGTGATCGCTGCCTTGAGGTTGGTTCTTCCTCCTATCCTGTCCTGTCCTCTCCTTTAACCTGAACCTTCCATCCCAAACTCTCCCCCATCTCCACAGGGGTCCACAAATCATCTCAAGGAGGAGATACTTGAGTGAGGAACCAGCAACGAAGAAGAAGGGTCATCATCTCCCCAGAACCTTCCGTGAAGTGGATGGGAACGCAAGAAGGAGAATTATTGCCCGAAACCGAGCCACGTAATTAGCCAGCAACCGTGGAATATTTCTCTTATAGGACGTCATGAGTGGCTTGGATTTTGCTGACTTCGGGAGGGGGGCGGGGGGGGGGACGGTGTATAAATAAATGTAAAGTACACTGGCGATGATGTTCAATGATGCTTCATCTAATTATCGCTATTCCGTGGTGTCATTAACACGGACAGGCATGGAATGCTAATGGCTTTTAAGTGGAGATCACAGCCACAATCGGTCGTGGAAGGAAAAGACAGCAAGTGAGGCAGCTGGGAACGTCCGCAGAGAGAAACCGGGGGGGGGGGGAGGAGGAAGGGGGGGTCATTCGGCTTAGTGACCGTCAACCGAATGGGGGAGGAAGCCATCCAAATCATGGCGGCCAGGCAGGACTCTTCGGACCCTCGGCAACCGATTCCTATTGATGATGGTTGCAGTGAACTCCCCTTGTGCAACCTTCGGAAGGAAAGAAGGAAGGAAGGGAAGCAAAGGAAGGAAGGAAGGAAGGAGAAAGTGGAAGGCAGATAGGGAGGAAGGAAGGAAGAGGAAGGAAGGAAGGAAGGAAGGGGGAGATGGGAATGCAGGAGGAAAGAAGGAAGGAAGGAAGGAAGGAAGGAAGGAAGGAAGGAAATGGGAATGAGGGAGGAAGGAAGGAAATGGGAATGAGGGAGGGAGGGAGGGAGGAGGAGATGGGAATGAGGAAGGAAGGAAGGAAATGGGAATGAGGGAGGGAGGACGGAAGGAAGGAAGGAAAGAAGAAAGGAAGAGATGGGAATGAGGAAGGAAGGAAGGAAATGGGAATGAGGGAGGGAGGGAGGGAGGAGGAGATGGGAATGAGGAATGAAGGAAGGAAATGGGAATAAGGGAGAGAGGACGGACGGAAGGAAGGAAGGAAGGAAGGAAGGAGGAGATGGGAATGAGGAAGGAAGGACATGGGAATGCGGAAGGAAGGAAGGAAGGAAGGAAGGAAGGAGGAGATGGGAATGCGGAAGGAAGGAAGGAAGGAAGGAAGAAAGGAAGGAAGGAAGGGAAAGATCAACTCATATTTATGACGTTCGTAATGTCCCGGGTTCATGTGTCCCCCTTTTGCGACCTCCTGACGAGCAAAGTCCACAGGGAACCCAGATTCACTGAACGACCGCGGGACGAACTTAACAAATGCAACGATTCGCTTAACAACCGGGGTGAGAAAAGTCGTAAAACGGGGCAAAGCGCACCAAAGAAACATTGCGCTTTAGCGGCGGGAATCTGGGGCTCACTTGAACTCGTAACCCCGAGGAACTCCCCCGTACGGTCACAGACAGATAGGCGGGACCCTTCCGGGCGTGAGTTAATTTGCACGGACACCTTGAGTAATTTAAGCGCTCCTCCCTCCCTCCCTCCCGTTCAGGGAAGATAGCAAAATATGACTAAGGGAAGGAAGAAAAGGGGGAATTCATGAGTTAATATGAATTATTTCGGCTGGGCGGGACGAAGGGGCCTGGTTGAAGCCAGGAATTGATACAAATGTTGGCGGGACGAGAACCGATTTCCTTTAAACGAGGTTTAAATTTTCCCGAGCCAGATTCATGGCGTCTTCAGGCGCAGGGCTCGCGGCTCGGCTGCCCATTTTATACGCTCATCTGTCAGAAGTTACGAGGGAGCCAGACAAGGGGAGGGGGCAAGCGTGTCCGTCTTCAGGAAGAGGGAGGAGGGGGAGGGAAATTAAGATAAAGGGGTCTCAGGCGCATA
>JAKOOJ010000023.1:1322500-1337500 GCA_022577455.1 Arizona elegans | reverse complement strand
ACTCCCTCTTCTCTTCCTCTTCCTCTCCTTTTAAATATACACATACCGCTCTATGTTTTATTTTGCTATCTCCTTGTTATAATTAGTTGGCCCTAATGTTCTTAATCCCAAGAAAACCCTAGCAGGACTCCAGCAAATTTTAGACTTAATACAAATTAGCATAGCTTTACGCTCTTGCAGTGTTTTATAAATTGCAGTACAACTCGCGACCTTTTCCTAGTTATCTTACTTACTTAAAAGCATTTAGATCACTCGTTGCAAAATTAATTGTAATTTTATAGAATCCTTTCTGCATTTTTAATACCCGTACTCTGCGATTTTACCTTCATCTCGTTACCTTTACCTTGTTTTATTCTACGAACACGATTTTCCTTTTTTAAAATTCTTGTTTTATTTCATTCGTTCTAAGCTGGTCTATCAGCAACGTCAAAGTGAATTCATTGATCTTGTGTGGTTTGTCGCTTGTTCCCACATCCAAATTAAAGGTTGGATTTGGCTGCCATCTGGATATCTACCAGTTGGTCTTTTCCAGCCAGTTTTGACCAGAATTTGCTCTACTAGAGATGTGGAGACTCTGGAAAGAGTACAGAGAAGAGCAACAAAGAGGATTAGGGGACTGGAGAATAAAACATTCAATGAACGGTTGCAGAAACTGGGCATGTCTAGTTTAATGAAAAGGAGGACTAGGGGAGACAGGATGGCAGTTTTCCAATATCTCAGGGGCTGCCCCAAAGAAGAGGGAGTCAAGCTATTCTCCAAAGCACCTGAGGGTAGAACAAGAAGCAATGGGTGGAAACTAATCAAGAAGAGAAGCAACTTAGAATTAAGGAGAAATTTCCTGACAGTGAGAACAATTCATCAGTGGAACAACTTGCCTCCAGAAGTTGTGAAAGCTTCAACACTGGAAGTTTTTAAGAAGATGTTGGATAACCATTTGTCTGAAATGGTGTAGGGTTTTCTGCCTGAGCAGGGGGTTGGACTAGAAGACCTCCAAGGTCCCTTCCAATTTTGTTATTCTGGACTCCCCGTGATTGTAAATCTTTCTCTTTTTTTTTTCTTTTTTAAGCAACCGAACCAACTTTCCCAAATGAACTTTGAAAAGGAGGTCACTTTGCTTGGCGTCCCCTCGAATCCGAGGCCGGAGCCAGGGGTGTGCTTGGAAGCTCACCCCCCACCCTTCCAAGATTTTCCACATGTTACCTAAGCTGACATCTGCTCGAGCGAAATCTTTGGCCTTTATGGGCTGCGTTGGGTAGGCTTCGCAACTCCCTGCCCGTCCACTGCTGGTATTAATGCTCCGGGCAAAACGATGCGTTAATAGGACATTAGCAATATGGCGTGGCAACGTGGAAGAACATCGTGGTAACATTAAGATAAATCCTGGAATGGAAACGTATTCCGTATCTGGATTTCAACTTTCCTTCACCCCTATTTAGCCAAGGAGCAAGAGTCAAGGGGATCCTGCATTAAGAGCAACCATGATCAGGCTGGAATTTAGGAATGGGCAGTTATAATGCGGATGGTCAGATCTGCAGATGGCCCAAAGACAGCAGAGAAGGGAAATGACCGCAGAGATCGTTTTAAAGATTCAGGAGGTGAAATATGGAAGGTAACAACATTCTTGAAAACCTCCAGGGATGGAGCCCCCCAACTTAAGCCACTGGTTCCACTGATGAATTGTTCTCAGGGTCAGGAAATTCTTCCTTAGTTCTAGGTTGCTCTTTTTTTATAATTTGGTGACCAAAACTGGATGCCATATTCCAAGTGTGGCTTTACCAAGGCCTTATAAAGCGGTATTAACCCTTCACGATTCTATCCTTCTGTCAATGCCGCCTAGGATTGCATTGGCCTTTTTGGCTGTTGCAGCACATGGCTGGCTCTTATTTAAGGGATCGTCCGTTAGGGCTCCAAGATCCCTCTCCCAGTTACTGAGCCAGGGGTTACCTATTCCGCACCTGCGCATTTGGGCTTTTCTCACCTGCAGTGCAAAAAAAAAAAAATCTTACTTTTCTCACCAGTAAACTGCATGTTGGTTAGGGCCCAGAGTTCGAGTCACTCAACATCCTTCTACCGTGTTTCCCCGAAAATAAGGCCCTGTCTTATATTTTTTTTTGAACCCCGAAATAAGCGCTTGGCCTTATTTTCGAGGAGGTCTTATTATTTTGGGGTGCGTGGAGCAAGACGGGGCTCCCCTTGCCATCTTCCCTGATTTCCAGCTCTGTCTCCCTAACGCTAACCAGAGGAAATGGCAGGGATCGGCTGAGCAAATATTAAATATTTTTGGGGAGGGCTTATTTTTGGGGGAGGGCTTATTTTCAGGGGAGGGCTTACTATCCAGGGAGGTCTTATTTTCAGGGAAACACGGAAGATTCTTGAGCCTATCTGTGGCCTATTCAACTGCAAATGTCCTCTGCAAATTTGAAAAGTTCCCCTCCACTAAATCACGGATGAAGATTGATGGACAAAACTGACACCGACGGGCAATGCCCTGTGAAGGGACGTCATTTCCACGTTCAGGGAAGGAGAGGCGCTTTTAATCTCTTGTCGTTTCCATATCTAAGATTGGGTCGAGCCGCGGTTACCGTTTTTTTCCAGATGGCCCGGAGAGATAAATCCCCCCAGTCGGCTGCTCTTCCTTTGGCCTCATAAATGTGAGATTATTATTTATTTTTTTGCAGGGGGGTTGGAGAAGGAGGGAGGTCTAAGAGACAGCGCTGTGTGAAAGTGCGCGCACCGATTCCCTTTGGGAAGGCGGCTCCGGTTGGGCGTGTGGCATTAAAAATAGAAGCAATTCTCTCCAAAGTGTCACCTTGCATTCATTCCGGATGTTCCCAGTGGACCCCGCACAAGTGTTTTCCTTTACTGGCGTCCGTCGTGCGTTTGCTGACAATATGGAAAGACGGATCAGGCTGTCAGAGGCTTTCCTCTGGCTCACCAGCCTCTCCGTCAAGTCATTCATAAAATAAACATGTTCGTAGCCGGCTGTTGGCTGATAAGAAGCTAATGCAGCCTGAGCAGCAAAGGCAGAATTCGTTCTGTCATCCTTGAGTTGCCCTGTCTCTTTCTTTCCCCCCGCAGCTTTTTGGTCTCCTGACTTGAGGGGGTACGTACCCCTCCGTTCCGCCCAGAGATGGGTTTCACATCATTTTACCACCGGTTCGCCGCACACCGAAAATGTGAGCACGCGCAAACTTCCACACATGCGCTTTTGCTCACGTGCATGGATTACACGCGTGTGCACGGCTTAGAAAATGTAGCTAAATAGGACGGCATAGTGCCGGGGCAAGTCACCACTACCGGTTTTCCCAAACCGGCTGAATACCATCACTGGTTCCGCCACTGGAGGAATAGGGGAGGGATTTTGGCAGGGGGGAAGGCGAGAGCTATGGAAAAACGGTGCTTTTCGGGACCATCCTGTCAGGCTTTCAAGAATAGTCCAAACAAGAAGCACCCATAGAAGAACTCGCTCTTAATTGTTTTATTCTACGTGGACAGAATCTTGCAAATCTGAAAATCTCTCTCTCCCTTACCCGCTCACCTTTGCAGCCAAAGAAACTAGGGAGGGTCCCTGCTGAGATGATTCCCGCACCCATTTTTCCTTCTCTGGGCTCAGCTGCCTCTTATCTGACCTGTGTCTAGTCTGCGTCTCTTCCTCCTGTCTCCCAAGGCCATTCCCACATCCCATTATAATATTTCTGCCCCCTCTTCTTTACAGCCAAAGAAACTAGGGAGGGTCCCTGCTGAGATGCTTCCCGCACTCCTTTTCCTTCTGAGGGCTCAGCTGCCTCTTATCTCTTTGTCTGAAATGCTTCTCCTATCTCCCAAGGTCATTACAGAAGCAGAATTTTGCAAGTTTGAAGATACCTCTTCCCCCCCTCCTCTTTACAGCCTAAGAAACTAGGGAGGATCCCTTCTGAGATGATTCCCACTCCCCTTTTCCTTCTCAGAGCTCAGCTGCCTCTTATCTGACCTTGTCTAGTCTATGGCTCTGTCTTCTGCCTCTCGAAGCCATTCCCACACGCCATTACAATAGCTCTGCCCCCTTCACCTTTACAGCCAAAGAGACTAGGGAGGGTCCTTTTCGCTATGCTTCTCATTCCCCTTTTCCTTCTCAGCTGCTTCTTATATGACCACAACCTAGTCTCTGGATCGTCCTTACACTTACGACATCAGTGGATGCCACCAGTTGCCCATTATATGTTAGTGAAAAGGGGACTCTAATTAAATTACTCATCTGTGGAAATATAAGGGTTGCCATGGTAGTTAAGAAGCCTCGGTATCACAAGCAGAGGAAGGGGTCTGCAGAGAGGAAGAGAGAGAATTAGCCTCCTACCCTGAGTATGGTTCCCACAGTGGATGTGCAATGGACTGTGAAAACGACCTTGGGAAACAGCAAGAAAAGCCACAGACCAGGCACTGGTCACAGAAGAGGCAGCTGAGTCCTTAGAAGGAAAGGGGGCATGAGAAGCATCTCAGAAAGGACCCTCCCTACTTTTTTTTTTTTAAAGCTGAGATTCTAAATTAGTTAGAAAGTGAATAATAAGCTGGTGTTGTGTCTCGGAGAAAGGGAATTCCACCACATAGTCTGCAGGAAAGGCCTTGAGAGACAGGAGGAAGAGACACAGACTAGACAGTAATCAGATAAGAGGCAGCTGAACCCTGACAAGAAATAGGGGTGTGGGAAGCATCTCAGAAGGTACCCTCCCTAGTTTCTTGGGCTGCAAAAAGGAGGGGGCAGAAATATTGTAATGGTCTGTGGAAAAGACCTTGAGAGACAGGAGGAAGAGACACAGACTAGACAATAATCAGATAAGAGGCTGATGAACCCTTAGAAGAAATAGGGGTGTGGGAAGCATCTCAGAAGGGACCCTCCCTAGATTCTTTGGCTGTAAAGGTGAGGGGGGAAGAAACAGATTTTCAGATTTGTGAGATTCTGCCCCTGTAACGGTTTGTGAGAATGGCCTGGGGAGACAGAAAAAAGAGACACAGACTAGACAATAAGCAGATAAGAGGCAGCTGAGCCCTCTGAAGGAAAAGGAGGAAGGGACCCTCCCTAGTTTCTTAGGCTATAAAAATGAAAAGGGAGACAGGTACATTCAGATGTTCAAGAATGTGGAACTGGTGGAACTGGTATTGAAGTGTGCTCCTTGGCTGGACTACCTCGCAAGGCTGACACCATCCTAGATTTGGTCATGCTGACCTCTGTCATTCCTCTGTCCAGTTCACACAACCCTCCGTCCCACAATTTTGCTCCCTCCTTTTTTTCCCCATCCGCACAACCGCAACTAAATCAGGTAAGGCCACCGTGGCCCAAACAACCAATTAGCACAAATCAACATGATTAAATAATTGCTTCGTAGTGTTTGAAAATCCATCGCCTCGGCGTAATTAAAGGTTGTCTTCGTTGGGAATGCAAATTTTGCTGGAAGGAGCGAAGTCGGCAGGGTCTACGAGGAGATTCCCAACCGCCCACCCCCAGCGACCGGGCCCAGGAGGAGAAAAGGTAGACAGAGAATTGACCGTTCTGGAACTTTCCTTTTGCAGCTTCTCGGAGAATCAGAGATTAGAACAAAGAATGAGCCAGGAGGGACCTTAATTCCCTTAACTGTTCACCGTAGGGCTTAGTCTCCAGACCCCCTGACTGATCATCTTGGTGGCTCCACTTGGTTGATCAGTCTTGGTGAATATATGTCTCCCAGTTAGGAAAAAAAAACCTACTCAAACTGGAAGCATAAACTGATCAAATAGTGAGCGTGTCTATGGATGTGCATGAGACAGAGAGAGAGAGAGAAAAAAAAGAGAAAAAGAAAGAGAGGGGGAGAAAAGGAAAGAGGGAAAAAGAAAGAGAGAGAGAGAGAAGAGAGAGAAAAAGAAAGAGAGGGGGAGAAAAGAGAAAGAGAAGGAGAAAGACAGAGAGAGAGAAAGAGAAAGAGAGGGAGAGAAAAAGAAAGAGAAAAAGAGAGAGAAAAAGAGAGAGAGGAAGAGAGAGAGAAAAAGAAGGAGAGGGGGAGAAAAGCGAGAAAGGGAAGGAGAAAGACAGAGACGGAGAAAGAGAAAGAGAGGGAGAGAAAAAGAAAGTGAAAAAAGTGAGAGAAGGAGAGGAAGAGAGAGAGAAAAAGAAAGAGAGGGGGAGAAAAGTGAGAGAAAGAGAAGGAGAAAGACAGAGAGAGAGGGAGAGAAAAAGAAAGAGTGAAAAAGAGAGAGAAGGAGAGAGAGGAAGAGAGAGAGAAAAAGAAAGAGGGGGAGAAAAGTGAGAAAGAGAAGCAGAAAGACAGAGAGGGAGAGGGAGAGAGAAAGAAAGAGTGAAAAAGAGAGAGAAGGAGAGAGAGGAAGAGAGAGAGAAAAAGAAAGAGAGGGGGAGAAAACTGAGAGAAAGAGAAGGAGAAAGACCGAGAGAGAGAAAGAGAAAGAGAGGGAGAGAAAAAGAAAGAGGGAAAAAGAAAGAGAGAGAGAGAAAAGAGAGAGAAAAAGAAAGAGAGGGGGAGAAAAGAGAAAGAGAAGGAGAAAGACAGAGAGAGAGAGAGAAAGAGAGGGAGAGAAAAAGAAAGAGAAAAAGAAAGTGAAAAAAATGAGAGAAGGAGAGGAAGAGAGAGAGAAAAAGAAAGAGAGGGGGAGAAAAGTGAGAGAAAGAGAAGGAGAAAGACAGAGAGAGAGAGAGAAAGAAAGAGTGAAAAAGAGAGAGAAGGAGAGAGAGGAAGAGAGAGAGAAAAAGAAAGAGGGGAGAAAAGTGAGAAAGAGAAGCAGAAAGACAGACAGAGAGAGGGAGAGAGAAAGAAAGAGTGAAAAAGAGAGAGAAGGAGAGAGAGGAAGAGAGAGAGAAAAAGAAAGAGAGGGGGAGAAAACTGAGAGAAAGACAGAGAGAGAGGGAGAGAAAAAGAAAGAATGAAAAAGAGAGAGAGGAAGAGAGAGAGAAAAAGAAAGAGGGGAGGAAAGTGAGAGAAGGAGAAAGACAGAGAGAGAAAGAGAGACAAAGAAAGAGAGCAAGAAAGAGAAAGAGAGAGAAAGAGAAGGAGAAAGAGAGAAAAGAGAAAAAGAGGGAGAGAGAAAGGGAGAGAGAAAGAGAAAGAGAGAGAGAGAGAGAGAGAGAGAGAGAGAGAGAGAGAGGGAAGGGAACCTCTCCTGACATGATCAGAATTGCATTCCTGCCGTCCGTCAGTCAGCGTGTCAGAAGTGACCCCTGGGTGGATGGGGGGAGCCCAGCTTGTCTTTCGTGCTGAATCCCCCCCACCCCCGCGAAGGTTGCTCAGGGGCTGCTGGGAGGCCCAGCCTGGAACTGAAGGAAAAGCCAAAGCAACGCAGGTTCTTCCACCGTTGACGGTGCGGATTTCCAAGCAGCTGATTAGGAACCCCGGGCACGTTCTAGACAATGCGGGAACCTTCCAGAAGACATTTCTCCACCCCCACCCCCCCAAAAAGCATGCATGGTTGAAAAGGCTTGATGCTCAGTTCTGCTCTGCTTCCCTCCCCCATCCGAGGAAGGTGGTCATTTAGGATGTTAGTCCACAAGGGAGTAGTAGACTGTTGGACACGGCTCCAAGGATTTGGAGAAATATTTTGCAGGATGGTTTTTTTTTGCAGGGGGAAGATGAAGATGGCGGGGGGAGAAGGGGGGATTCAGGATCTAAGGAGGTTTAGAGGTGGGATGGCGAGTTATTGGCCTTCCTGTGAATCATCGAGGGTAGAAGGAAAGGGTTGAATGGGAGCTTGGAGGTCTTCTAGTCCAACCCCCTGCTCAAACAGGAGACCTTGTATCAGTCTGGATAAAGGAGGGAGGGAGGAAAGTGAGGGAGGGAGGAAGAGAGAAAAGAAAGGAGGAAAGAAGGTTGGATTGAGGGAGGGAGGGAGGGAGTAAGTAAGGAAGGGAGGAGAGGAAGCAGGAAAGAAGGAGGGAGGGAAGGAGGGAAAAGAAAGGAGGAAAGAAGGATGGACAGATGGAGGGAGGGAGGGAGGGAGGAAGCAAGGAAGGAAGAGGGGAGAGAAAGCAGGAAAGAAGGAGGAAGGGAGGGAGGGAAGGAAGGAAGGAAAGAAGGGGAAGAGAAAACAGGAAAGAAGGCAGGATGGATAGAGGGAGGGAGGAAGGAAGGAAGGAAGGAACGAAGGAAGAGGGGAGAGAAAGCAGGGAAGAAGGAGGGAAGGAAGGAAGGAAGGAGGAAGGGGAAGAGAAAGCAGGAAAGAAGGAGGGATTGATGGAAGGAGGGAGGGAGGGAAGATACACCTGGGATAAACCTGCATTGTATCTAGAATAGGAGGCAGCTTTAGGGCCACCCAGAGAGTGAAGTCACAGGCAGCTTTGGCAGAGATGCACCAGGTGAGATGCAGGTTTCCTCCAGGAAGAATTCCAGCGGCCCAGAAGACGCAGGTCTTGAAGTTGGAAACGTTTTGTCCATGGGGGTGGGGGGGAGGGGGGGAGCCAAGGAAGGCGGCCAGGGAAACCTTGCAACGGACAGGGCCGTTTTGCCCGCCTATCCGAATGGTTCGCAGGGTGTCGTGTCAAGCAAGCAGGGCGTGAAATGCAGCCTGTTTCTCGTGTTATTGTAAATGGAGACGTCAAGATGGGAATCTTTCCGTTGGGCAGGGGAGGCAGAGCGAAAGGGGGGCCAGGCTACAAGCGATGGATTGATTATGTGCCAGCCAGCTGATGTTGACTCGGAGTGGACACAGGGATAGATCATCTCCCTCCCTCCCTCCTTCCCTCCCACCCCCACATCCACTACCTGTCAATCATCCATCTGAGTAGGATCTTTCTCTCATGATACATCCATCCCTCTGCCTCTCTCTCCCTCTTCTGCCTGCCTGCCTGCCTGCATATCTATCTATCTATCTATCTATCTATCTATCATCTCTATCTATTTATCTATCATCTATCATGTATCTATCTATCATCTAGCTATCATCTAGCTATCTACCGTGTTTCCCCAAAAATAAGACTGTCTTATATTTTTTTGAACTCCCAAAAAATTATTCCCCCCTTATTTTGGGGGAGGTCTTATTATTTTGGGGCCCATGGAGCAAGATGGGGCTCCTCTTGCCATCTTACTTGATTTCCAGCTCTGCATTTAAATATTTTTGGGGAGGGCTTATTTTCAGGGGAGGCTTATTTTCGCGGAAAAGCTCAAAAGCCCGATTGGGCTTATTATCAGGGGAGGTCTTATTTACGGGGAAACAGGCTATCTATCTATCTATCTATCTATCTATCTATCTATCTATCTATCATCTATCCATTCATCTATCATCCATCCTATCTCTCCCTCCCTCCTTCTATCCCTCTGCCTGCCTGTCTGTCTGTCCATCTATCCGTCCATCTCCCTAGCGCCAATAGCAGTAAACCTCCGTCAAATCTACGACGAAAATTATGGTTATCTCCTAGTAAGCGGCCTGTTTGTTTCTTGACCAATCTGAAAACAATTCAATTATTCATTCCATTCCATTCCTCCCACCTCTCCCGGGGAGAGTCACAGAAATTCACCTCCTGGTTTTTAGGGAATCTTGACAAACATTTGAGAATCTCCGGGCTTTGTGAGGTGGGAATATTTTGAGGTCAATGTTCATTTTACGATTCTATTCTTAGACCTGTTTGTGTTCTATTTTGCTCTATTGCTTTGCTGACTTCGCCACAGACGGCCCTTCTCGCTTTGGCTCACGGTGTTTTCCAGATTTTTGAGATCCTAAGAGTTCAGGTTTTCAATGCAAGAGACACAGTTTATACCTGCCCTAGAAAGAGAGATGAGAAAAATCCCTTTCCGGCAGGACCTGCCTACCTGGTATCTAACTGCAAGGAGAGATTTTTTTCCCCGGTTTTCACTTCTACCGGTACTTCAAGCAACTCTGAGAATTTTACTTTATTTGAAGACTCCCATCAGATCGAGATACAGATCTAATGATAGCATCTTCCAATATTTGAGGGGCTGCCCCAAAGAAGAAGAGGGGGTCCCCCTGATCTCCAAAGCTGTTGTGACCTAGGCTTTCTGAGTCATTAAAACACACAAGTAGTCCCAAAAACCTCTTCTATTGCAACAGCTGTGAATTACGGTCATTCACAGCTGAGTCCCAATTAGTTGCAAAAAAATCCTTCGAGAGAAGTCCTTCGGGATAATCACCAACCTTTATCTCCCTTGACACGTTGCCAAAGACCTACTTGGCAAAGCCACACGGAGTCCAGAATCAAACAGAGATGCCGACTGGGAACAGAATTAACAACGTTGCTTTCCTGCAAAGGGCCCATGTGCCTTTGCTCCTCTTTTAAGCCTTCTAGGAGGGGCCAATCATCTCCAGGCCTTATTCCCGAGTCGTCCCTTTTGTCTTAAATGTTCTTGCCTTCTGGCAGCTCTTTGCATGTGTGCGCTAGGAACAGGCTCCCTCTGTTCCTCTGCCTCACTGGCGTCCGACTCTGGAGGCTCTGGAGTCCCCTCGTCCGAGCCCTCCCCAGGCTCCAGGACTGGCCCATGTTCCTCCCCAGCCTCCTCACTGTCCGACTCCACTGTCAGCTCCGCAGGCTGCTGGTGGACCACAAGAAAAGCCCCTGAAGGCAGGGCAGGAAGCGATGGATGGAAACTTATCAAGGAGAGAAGCAACCTGGAACTAAGGAAGAATTTATGACGGTTGCAGGATCCCATGGATCACGTGATCCCCTTTTGGGATCGTCTGGCCAGCCAAAGTCAACGGGGAAGCCACTTAACAAGCATGTTGGTAACTTAACAACGGCCGTGATTCGCTTAGCAACTCTGGCAAGGACAGTCGTAAAATGAGGCAAAACTCACTCAGCTGGCTCGATGAATTTTGGGCTGGTCATAAGTCTAGGACTAACTGTAGTCTTCCCCCCCAAAAAAATATCTTCCCAAGAGATCCAAGAAGGTAAGGCAAAGGAATTTCCTGGAATTGAGACATCATGCTAGCTAAGCTAATGTTCCAGATTTGGGATACCTAATCAAATTAATTGCTTGATCGCAAAAACAGTTGCTCTGCAGGCTGGGTTGATCGCAAGCAGAACATTGAATTTAGTCCCTATCAAGCCGGTCTCCAGGCTCAGATTTTTCTAGAAGGTCCCAGCTACGGTGTGCCGAAGTGTGGATTAAGAAGAGGGGTGTCCTTTGCACCTCCGATTAATATTCTGGGGGTCTCAAACTTTTGTTCTCTCAGAATTTGCAAAGGGGAGGGGGCTTCAGCTGGGCTTTCCGAGTCTCCACTCCTTCCTTTCTTCCATCCTTCCTTCCTTCCTTCCCTTTCCCACCCCCTCCCGTCTCTTTCTCCTTCCTTCTTTCTTCCCTTCCTTCCTTTCTTCCCTTTCCCTCCCCCTTTCTTCCCTCTATTTCTCCTTCCTTCTTTCCTTCCCTTTTTCTTTCCCTCCCTCACTTCCTCCCTTTGTTCTCTTTTCCTTTCCTTCCCTCCCTTTCCCAACCTCCCTATCTCTTTCTCCTCCCTCCCTCCCTTTCCTTCTCTTTTTCTTTCCCTCCCTCCCTTCCTCCTGTTCTCTTTTCCCTTCCTTCCTTCTCTTTCCCACCCTCCCTCCTATCTCTTTCTCCTTCCTTCTTTCCTTCCCTTTTTCTTTCCCTCCCTCCCTTCCTCTCCCTCCACCCTCCCTCCCAAAGAACCAACGTAAGGAATAGGAACTCTTTCGCCAAAAGCGTGGAAGGAATCCTCAGCAGACATATAATCCTGGATGCCATAAATAGCTTCTTCCACCCCATTGAAAGCCTCAGGAATTACACTCTAAATCCTGGGTATTTTATCCGTCCTTGGGGGAACATCCTTCCTGGCTTAATACCTGTCAGCCTTGGGAGCTGGACCAAACCAGAAGGACACTCAGAAGTAGTTGCTGTAGCTTTACTGCAAAGTGACGTGAAGAGAATATTGCAAGTCTGAAAGTACCGCTGTCCCGCCCCCCCATAACTTTAAAAACCAAAGAAACTAAGGGGGGTCCCCTCTGAGATGCTTCCCAAGCCCCTTTTCCATCCCTGGGCTCAGCTGCCTCTTATCTGCTGTTGTATTGTCTGCATCTCTTCCTCCTGTCTCCCAAGGCCATTCCCATAGACCACTGCAATATTTCTGCCCCCTCCTCTTTACAGCCAAAGAAACTAGGGAGAGTCCCTCCTGAGATGCTTCCCAAGCCCCTTTTCCATCCCTGGGCTCAGCTGCCTCTTATTAGACTGATGTCTATGTGGCTTAACCTCCTGCCTCCCAAGGCCATTCCCACATCCCATTACAGGAGCAGAATCCCTCTTTTTTACAACCCAAGTAACTAGGGAGGGTCCCTTCTGAGATGTTTCCCACACCCCTATTTCTTCTCAGGGTTCGTCTGCCTCTTATCTGATTATTGTCTAGTCTGTGTCTCTTCCTCCTGTCTCTCAAGGTCTTCTCCACAAACCATTCCAATATTTCTACCCCCTCACCTTTACAGGCCAAGACACTAGGGAGGGTCCCTTTTGAGATACTTCCCACACCCCTCTTACTTCTAAGGGTTCATCTGCCTCTTATCTGATTATTGTCTAGTCTGTTTCTCTTCCTCCTGTCTCTCAAAGGTCTTTTCCACAAACCATTCTAATATTTCTACCCTCTCACCTTTTCATGCCAAGGGAAGGTCCCTTCTGAGATGCTTCCCTTTTCCATCCATGGGCTCATCTGCCTTTTATCTGACTATGGCCTAGTCTGCAGCTCTTCCTCCTGTCTGTCAAGGCCATTCCCATAAAAAGGAGTTGAATCTCTCAAGTATGAAAGTCCCTCCCTGTCCCCCTTTGCCTTTACAGCCTAAGAAACTAGGGAGGGTCTCTTATGAGATGCTTCCTGTGCCCCTTCTGAGGGCTCAGCTGCTTCTTATCTAACTATTGTCACACCTGCAGGTCTTCTTCCTGTCTCCTAAGGTTCTTCCCACAGGCTATATTTCTGCTCCCTCCCCTTTACAGCCTAAGAAACTAGGGTGGGTCTTTTATGAGATGCTTCCTGTGCCCCCTTTCCTTCTGAGGGCTCAGCTGCTTCTTATCCATCACATCTGCGTCTCTTCCTCCTGTCTCCCAAGGCCATTCACACAGACTATGACCATATTTCTGCCCCCTCCTCTTTACAGCCTAAGAAACTAGGGAGGGTCCCTTCTGAGATGCTTCCCACTCTCCTTTTCCTTCTGAGGCCTCGGCTGCCTCTTATCTAACCGTGGCCTACTCTGAGACACTTCCTCCTGTCTTCCAAAACCATTACACTACCATTTGCAATCATATTTCCACACTAAATCCCATACAGGGGGGAAAAAAAGAACCACAAAACCATTCTATCGCAGAGATCCGGGTTCGAGTCTGGCTCCAGTGCCAGCAAGGGAGAAAGTCACCTCGGAAATATTTGCTTCTACCGAGTTGCTTTTTGGGAGAAGACGAATGCATCCTGAAGGCTCACCCTCAATAAGCACGAGGCAGGCGCCCCATTCATAACCCAAACGCAATGAATTCATCTCACTGCAGATGCTCTCAGACACCAAGGACTGTTATGGAGGTAATGATGCAGAAGGCGGAATTAAATGATAAAGATCTCGGGTTTTACATTGGCGGTACGTTTGATGAGAAACCAAGGTCAGCCTTTGTTCTCTAGGCCACCAAGATCCGTTCCTCTGACCCAACCCATCTGTTACATATATTCAGAAGAGAGCTGGAAGGGACCTTAGAGGTCTTCTAGTCCAACCCACTGCTCAAGGAGGAGAGCCTATGCCTTTCGGGACAAATGGCTGTCCGATCTTTTCTTGAAGACTTCCCGTGATGGAGCCACCCACAACTTCTGAAGGCAAGCTCTTCCTTCCTTCCTTCCTTCCTTCCTTCCTTCCTTCCTTCCTTCCTTCCTTCCTTCCTTCCTTCCTTCCTTCTTTCCCCTTCCTTCCTTCTTTCCCCTTCTTTCTTTCCCCTTCCTTCCTTCCTTCTTTCCCCTTCCTTCCTTTCCTTCCTTCCTTTCTCCTTCCTTCCGTCCTTCCTTTCTCCTTTCTTCCTTCCTTCCTTCCTCCCTCCCTTCCTCCCTCTCGCATCTTTTCCTTCCTCCCTCCCTCCCTCCCTCATCTTTTCCTTTCTTCCTTTCCTTCCTTCCTTCCTTCCTTCCTTCCTTCTTTCCCCTTCTTTCTTTCCCCTTCTTTCTTTCCCCTTCCTTCCTTCCTTCCTTCTTTCCCCTTCTTTCTTTCCCCTTCCTTCCTTCTTTCCCCTTCTTTCTTTCCCCTTCCTTCCTTCCTTCTTTCCCCTTCCTTCCTTTCCTTCCTTCCTTTCTCCTTCCTTCCTTCCTTCTTTCTTTCCCCTTCCTTCCTTCTTTCCCCTTCTTTCTTTCCCCTTCCTTCCTTCCTTCTTTCCCCTTCCTTCCTTTCCTTCCTTCCTTTCTCCTTCCTTCCGTCCTTCCTTTCTCCTTCCTTCCTTCCTTCCTTCCTCCCTCCCTTCCTCCCTCTCGCATCTTTTCCTTCCTCCCTCCCTCATCTTTTCCTTTCTTCCTTTCCTTCCTTCCTTCCTTCCTTCTTTCCCCTTCTTTCTTTCCCCTTCTTTCTTTCCCCTTCCTTCCTTCCTTCCTTCTTTCCCCTTCTTTCTTTCCCCTTCCTTCCTTCTTTCCCCTTCCTTCCTTTCCTTCCTTCCTTTCTCCTTCCTTCCGTCCTTCCTTTCTCCTTTCTTCCTTCCTTCCTTCCTCCCTCCCTTCCTCCCTCTCGCATCTTTTCCTCCCTCCCTCCCTTCCTCCCTCCCTCATCTTTTCCTTTCTTCCTTTCCTTCCTCCCTTCCTTCCTTCCTTTCTTTCCTTCCTCCCTCCCTCTCTCCCTCATCGTTTCATTCCTTCCTTCCCTCCCTCTCTCCCTTCCTTCCTCTGTCACCTATCTTATCTCAAAAACATAAAATCTGAAGGCAAGCTGCTCAAACAGGAGACCCTATGCCATTCCACTGATGGAGCCCCTCACCCCCCCCCACTGTAGCTGGGAAAAGAACATACAACCCAAGCAGTGGGGTTGGACTAGAAGACCTCAAGGTGCCTTCCAACTCTGTTATTCTATCATCCCATATAAAT
>JAKOOJ010000023.1:1282500-1317500 GCA_022577455.1 Arizona elegans | reverse complement strand
CCCTGCCAGCTGCAAAGAAGTGGGTCTGCAAAGGTGAAGATGAACTGGAAGGGACCTCAGAGGTCTTCTAGTCCAGCCCTCTGCGCGAGCAGGAAACCCTATCTTGACCATTTCAATCAATCAATCCGAAGAGAACTGGAAGGGACCTCAGAGGTCTTCTAGTCCAACCTTCTGCGCGAGCAGGAAACCCTATCTTGACCATTTCAATCAATCAATCCGAAGAGAACTGGAAGGGACCTCAGAGGTCTTCTAGTCCAACCCTCTGCGCGAGCAGGAAACCCTATTTAGACCATTTCAATCTATCAATCCGAAGAGAACTGGAAGGGACCTCGGAGGTCTTCTAGTCCAACCCTCTGCGCGAGCAGGAAACCCTATTTAGACCATTTCAATCTATCAATCCGAAGAGAACTGGAAGGGACCTCGGAGGTCTTCTAGTCCAACCCTCTGCGCGAGCAGGAAACCCTATCTTGACCATTTCAATCAATCAATCCGAAGAGAACTGGAAGGGACCTTGGAGGTCTTCTAGTCCAACCCTCTGCGCGAGCAGGAAACCCTATCTAGACCATTTCAATCAATCAATCCGAAGAGAACTGGAAGGGACCTTGGAGGTCTTCTAGTCCAACCCTCTGCGCGAGCAGGAAACCCTATCTAGACCATTTCAATCAATCAATCCGAAGAGAACTGGAAGGGACCTCGGAGGTCTTCTAGTCCAACCCTCTGCTCATGGCAAGGAGACTATCCCGGTCAAACAGTTGTCCTTTTTCTGCTCGATTCAGGAATTGAGAGGAGAGGTCTTGCTTCAACTTGGTCTCTGGGTCAAACGCTTCTTCCTCTCTGTAGAAATCCAGTTTCACCCAACAGCAGTCCTCGACTTATGACAGTTCACTTAGCGACCATTCAAAGTTACAACGGGGCTGGAAAAAAGGGGCGGTCTTTTACACTTACAACATTGCAACCTTCCCCCGTCATCGCATGATCGAAATTCAAGCTTGGCAATGTATTTATGACGGCCGCAGTGTCTCGGGGGTCGCGGGATCTCCTTTTGCGACCATCTGAGTCAAATCAAAGTCAAGGAGGGAGCCAGATTCACTGAACGTCCGTGTGGCTAACTTAACAACTGCAATGATTCGCTTAACGACGGTGGCAAGCAAGGTCGTAAAAATGGGGCAAATCTCACTTAATAACTTACGTCGCTGAGCAACATAAATTTTGGGCTCTGTTGTGGTCATGTTTATCCTGCCCAGTCAGAAGGTCAAGGGGTACTGTGTCAAACACTGCTGAAATCAAGATATATTATGTCTAGCGCAGTGACGCACGCAACCCCCCTCCCCCTGCTCCTGGCACATGATGACCTGGTGGGCCCGTTTATTTCTCTCCCCAGGCTCCAGAGCCTTTCTAGGAGTCTGGGGAGGACAAAAACAGCCTTCCCTACCCCTCCGGAGGCCCTCTGCAGGCCGAAAATGGCCTGTTTGCCAACCTCTGGTCCCAGCTTCCCAACTGGAAGTTGGCAAATGGGCCGTATTCGGCCTCTGGAGGGCCTCCGGGGGGTTGGGGGGGAGGCTGTTTTTGCCCTCCCCAGACTCCTAGAAAGGCTCTGGAGCTTGAGGAGAGAGAAAAATGGGCCTTCTCCACCACCCGCCATGGCCTCTGGAGGCAGGAAACAGCCTGTTTCCCTACTTCTGGGGTGCCCAGAAGGCCGGAGCTGAGCTCACGTGCCCACCAATATGGCTACACACGCCACCTCTGATAGTTTCGCCATCACAGGTCTAGCACATTCCCACAGTCTACTAAAAAGTTATTGAGCACAAAAACAATGAAATGTCATCCTGCCAAGCTCTTGATAAATCCATGTTTTCTTCTGGAAATACAGGATTGGTTTCAAAGTACTACCATGTTTCCCCGAAAATAAGACCTCCCCTGAAAATAAGCCCTCCCCGCCGAAAATATTTAAACGCATGCGTAGCCGGTCTCTGTCATTTCCTCTGGTTGGGGTTTAGGGAGACAGAGCTGGAAATCAGGTAAGACGGCAAGAGGAGCCCCGTCTTGCTCCACGCGCCCCAAAATAATAAAACCTCCCCGAAAATAAGGCCAAGTGCTTATTTCAGGGTTCAAAAAATTATAAGACAGGGTCTTATTTTTGGGGGAAACACAGTAATAGCTGGTTGCTTTGTAATCTGTTCTAGAATATTTCCAGAAAACAATATTTCTGCATCCTCTTTTTCCCCTCTTAATTTCCTGCAAATATTCCTCTTCCTTCCCTTTTCCTGCTTGTTTCCTTTCCGTCGTCTGCATTCAATCATTCTAAAACTTTTTTTTTTAAAAAAAACTTCAACCGGAATCAAGTTTCCTTCGGCACCCTAGGATTTGAATCCGATTTATTTAAACTCCTTCAGAATAAAGAGGTATTCCCTAATCGTATTTCCATCCATTTCTATCTTTTGCAGCGGGCTCTTCCCCGCCACCCCCTGCTCACCCCCCCCCCAATAGCTGCAGCCATTATTCTACGTTGCGGTACAAAGACTGAAGTTTCGGGGAACGGGGTGGAAATGGCAGAATAATGAGTGAGATGCTCTCAAATTAACAGGGGAAATCAAGCCTGGGAACTGGGTTCTTTTTTCTTTTTTTTAAAACCACGATCGAGAAACTGATTAGAGTAATTAAAATCAGTTTCGCTGCTGGGTTTGGCTAGGAAAATCGACTAGAGAATGTGAGAATTGAGAAAGTCAGACAGGATGACTTCTTATCCCCCAACTTCAAGGAGATGCTTTGTCACCCACGAGGAATAAACTGAGTTACATAAAAAAAAATAAAAAATCAATCATGGCTTTTGAGGGGTGTCAGTATTCGGGGAGGGGGGGGACAGAGACCCACAAAGAGGAGCAAGAATTCAGGGTGTCTGCTTTGAGTATTTCTGTTGTGACCTAGGCTCACTTAGTCATTACAAGACACAATTAGTCCCCAAACAAACCTATTTTATTATAACAGCTGAGAATGACTTCATTCCCAGCTTAGTCCAAATTAATTCCAAAACAAGTCCTTCAGAAAAAGTCATTCGGGCTTATCACAAACCTTTATCTTCTTTGGCACCCTGCCAAAGGCCTTTCTTGGCAAAGCCCCATGAAGTTCAGAAACAAGAGACACCGACTGGAAACAGAGTTAGCAACGTTGCTTTCCTACAAAGAGCCCAAGAGCCTTTGCTGCTCTTTTAAGCCTTATGGGAGGGGCCGATCATCTCCTGGCCTTACTCCCGAGTCGTCCTTTTTGCTTTAGTTGCTCTTGTCCTTCTGGCAGCTCTTCTCATGCGTGCACTAGGAACGGGCTCCTCCTGTTCCTCTCTGATGTCCGACTCTGGAGGCTCCAGAGTCCGCGCATCACTCCGGGTCAGGAAGGGAAGTCACGTCTGAATGAAACACCTTTGGGGATTTTAAATTCAACATCCTGATTGATGTCTAAATCTATCAAGTTTTGGACAAAAAAAATAGCAGCTGCGGGAAGTCTAGCTTGGACGATTATCTGAAAAGCCCCAGCAATTTTCATTCAATCCCTGCTTTAAAACTTAAAAAGCCCTGGCTCTAATACGATAATATCTCCCCGAATGCCTCCTGGATTAGAATGGCTAAGATTAAGAAATAGAACAATAAAACAGGCTGATTAAACCTGCAAAATGACACGAACGTTCGGCTTGCTGGTGAGGAGGAAGTCCTTCGGAATAGAGCTGGAAAGGACCTGCAAGGTCTTCTAGTCCAACCCCTTGCTCAAGCAGGAAACCCTACACATAGATGATTAGATAGATAGATAGATAGATAGATAGATAGATAGATAGATAGGTAGGTAGGTAGGTAGATGGGTGGAGGGATGGAGGGATGGATGGATAGGTGAATAGATAGATAGATAGATAGATAGATAGATAGATTAGATTATAGATGGATAGAGGGATAGATAGATTATAGATGGATGGGTGGATAGATAGATAAATAGATAGAGGGATGGATGGACAGACGGATAGAGGGAGGGAGGGAGGGATAGATAGATAGATTATAGATGGATGGGTGGATAGATAGATAGATAGATAGATAGAGGGATGGATAGAGGGATAGAGGGAGGGAGGGATAGATAGATAGATAGATAGATAGATAGATAGATAGATAGATAGATAGATAGATAGATAGAAATACAGACAGAAATATAGACAGCAATACAGACAGAGAAGATGACAGACAGATGGATTGATGGATGAAGAGATAGATAGATAGATAGATAGATAGATAGATAGATAGATAGATAGATAGATAGATTTGTATTTTCAGTCTTGCAAGGTTCTCTCCATGTAGCTTTACAATAAAGTAGAATTTAGCTCATCTGGTTGCCATTCCTATCCGGCTTCTTCCCCCCAGGAGGCCAACATAGATATTCCTGACTCAAACTGAGTTGGATAGAAAGCCAATAATCCACAGATAAGGGTTGTTGTTTTTTTGCCCGTTTGCAATTCCTGAAGGGCTCCTGGATCCCTCACTTGTAAGTCTGTTTGCGCAGAAGACAGTTCAGCTACGTTGCTCAGGAGAGCCCCCAGGTAGGTATAAAAACCGCAATAATTCTTCAACCGTGCAGTGTAACGGAATACCGATATTTTTTTCTCCCCCCTTCTTGTTTTCTAATTTTCATTTTAGGAATGCTGATTTTCAAAGCTGGCAGTCTTCCAAAAAAAAAAAAAAAGAAAGAAAGAAAGAAAAAGAAAGGAAGGAAGGAAAAAATGCCCCTACCAATTGCTAGCAAAGTCTGCAGATTGTCAACGTTCACACACAGGTTATTAAATCAGCACGTTCCTACGACTGCAAAATAGAACCCCAAGGCTGGTAGGGGACCTTGGAGGTCTTCTAGTCCAACCCCTTCCTCGAGGTAGTAACATGCACTCCGAGCCAAAATGTAGTCAAGCGTGCTGGGCCTACAATTACGATACGGCAAAATTAACTTGGGTTTACTCTAAGGTGGCCAATGTTTGATTTGTCTTCAACACCATCCTTAGCTCCACCAACTCTCCTCATCAACTAAGATGGCCAAATGACTTTCTCCTTACTCTGTTGTTGTTGTTAGCTGCGAACTTGTCTCTGGCCTATTGCGACCCCATGGACAACGTTCCTCCAGGCCTTCCTGTCCTCTACCATCCTCTGGAGTCCATTTAAGCTCAGGCCGTCTGCTTCAGTGACTCCATCCAGTCACCTCCTTCTCTGCCGTCCCCTTCTTCTTTTGCCCTCCATCGTTCCCACCATCAGGCTCTTCTCCAGGGAGTCCTTCCTTCTCATTAGGTGGCCAAAGGATTTGAGTTTCCTCTTCAGGATCTGGCCTTCTAAAGAGCGGCCAGGGTTGATCTCCTGTAGGACCGACCGGTTGGATGGCCTTGCAGTCCAAGGGACCCGCAGGAGTCTTCTCCAGCACCAGAGTTCAAAGGCCTCCATTCTTTGGCCCTCAGCCTTCCTTATGGTCCAACTTTCACAGCCATCCATTGCAACTGGGAAAACCATCGCCTTGACTATACGCTCAATTGTTGGCAGGTTGATGTCCCAGCTTTTTAGTATGCTGTCTAGATTTGCCAAAGCTTTCCTCCCCAGGAGCAAGCTCTACTTGACCTCAAACTGCATTTTTTTAAAAAAACATTTTCACAGCAAAACCATTCAGGAACCGGTGGAGAAAAGAGTTTTATTCCGCTTTGCTCCTCTGTTCAACTAAGTGAAAGAAACAACTGAGGCCTTAATTCTCCAGGATTCACTTCAACAACAACCGTCAACAAACAAAGATGATAAAGGATCGATCTGAAGGCTAAAGCATGATGATGATTGAGGGAACTGGGAATGTCTAGCCAAAGAAAGAGAAGGACTTGGGCTGACATGATAGCATCTTCCAATACTTGAGTCAAACTATTTTCCAAAGCACCTGAAGGCAGGACAAGAAGTAACACACCAGTACTTATCAAGGACAGATCCAACCTGGACCTAAGAAGTAATTTCCTGACAGTGAGAACAATTAATCAGTGGAACAACTTGCCACCAGAAGTTGTGGGTCCTCCTCCATCATTGGAGGTTTTCAAGGAGACATCGGACAGCCCTTTGTTTGAAGTGGTCTAAGGTCTCCTGCTTGAGCAGGAGGTTGGTCTAGATAGAAGACCTTCCAACCCCTAGGATTCTATGATTCTGAGATAGATAGATCACATAAATGGCAGATGGATGAATGGATGGAAGATGATGGATGGATGGATGATGGATGATAGATGGCTGGCTGGCTGGATGATGGCTGGCTGGCTGGATGATGGATGGATGGATGGATGGATGGAGGGTTGGATGGATGGATGGATGGATGGATGGATGGATGGATGATGGACGGACGGACAGATGGATGGATGGAACAGCTTGCCTCCAAAAGTTGTGGATTCTCCATCATTGGAGGTCTTCAAGAAAAGCCTGGACAGCCATTTGTCCAGAAGGACTTGAGCAGGGCCAGAAGGCCTCCAAACTCCCTCCCAACCCTATGATTCTGTATTCTATGTCCCATCTTTGCAAGGCACTGGCCACCAACTTCATGAGATGGTTCCTACTGGTCCGTGAAGTATTCAGATCTGCACTAGGAACTTTCCCAACACCTGGCTTCAGCTTCACCCATGGTTACAAGACACAAAGCTACCAGAAGGATGACAGAACCGTTTTGAAAGCAATTACGGTGGCACTAGGAAAAAAATAATAATCATCTAGCCAACACCTGTCTGATGCCACCCCTTTGAGAAAGACCAGGTGAGGAAGGTGTAAGGAAGTTTCTTCCTTAGGGTATAAAATTAGAAAGCCTGCTGCTCCGACAGGCTTTCCATTCTGCTGATCCTTCTAGCCAGAGAATCAAGGTGGGATTATTTTGAGTTTCTTTCTCACGCCTCTTCTCTTCTGAGGCCTGATGTCTTTTATTTTTCATTATACCAAGGTTATCTTGGCGTTCTTCTCTGCCCCCTTAAGAAGGGATTGATGAATTGATTAACTGCCATCGAGGCAACTCGGCTCCTAGCAACCGCACAGATAGATCTTCTCCGGGGTGACTTGTCCTCCACCTGGCCCTTCAGATCTTCTCAAGGTGGGTCCATCACAGTTGTTAAATTCAAGCCCATCCGTCTCTCCGCCAGCCACTCCCTAATTCTCTGTCCTTTCCGAGTATTTTTGAGATTTCTCTCTAGGGAGTTTGCTTAAGGAGCCTCCTGCGTAACAAACTGAGCCTTGATCTCTGAAATGGTTTCTTGCTTGAGCAGAGGGTTGGACTAGAAGACCTCCAGGGTCCCATCAAGGGCTACCTCTGTATTCCAAGTGCAGTCTTGCATCAAGATGGTATAAAGCAGTACTCCTAACCCTTCACATGATGCTGTTCTTCTTTTGATTCAGCTTAGGACTCAGCTGGGCTTTTTTGGCAGGTTGATTTGAAGTTTTAAATCCTTTTTTTTCTTTTCTTTTTCCTGTTTCACAACCTTGGAACCACTTGGAAATTCTGGTCATCTTTCTTTTCCCTGCAAGCTGGATGGAGCAAGGGCCGATCCTGGCCTGCCCTTTGTTATTCTTCCAAGGACTGTGTTTGCTTCAGATAACGGCCCCAAACAATGTGGCCAGACAGTGGATCAATTTGGGAGGGTTTAATGCGCTGGGAGGGAAAAGGCCTGTGGCTTAATACCTCTTCCCTCCTGACCGCAAGTGCCATGAAGGTCTATCTTCAGTATATTTTTTCCTAAATGTTCCTGGCATGCAAGCCTTAAAAAAAAACAACACACACACACATATACAAACTTTTTCTGCCCAACTGGACATTAGCAAAGGGTTGTTTTGACAATCGGCGCATGGAGAAGGCAGGCGGAGCACCCACTCAAAGGGAGACAAAGGAGTTGAGAACATTTCCTACGTGGCAGAGAAGGGATTGCTCCTATAAATCCTTCCGAGAATCTTTCCCACAGTAACGGTGAGAGGGATCCAGCGTGGAAAGAGGAGCCAGCTGTGTGTGGCGGCAGCCAAAAAAGCTAATCCGATCCTTGGCTGCATAAACAGAGGCATAGAATCATCACACAACAAGGTGATAGATGATTGATTGAATGATTGGATAGGATAAATAGATGATAGATACATAGGTAGGTAGGTAGGTAGGTAGGTTGTAACTTCGAGCCGGTCACTAAATGGAGTGTCGTAAGTCGAGGACTGCCTGTAGAGACAAAACCAAAGTTTCAGGCGGGAACCTGATGGTTTGACTCTCAGTGATGAGATCCATCCCCTTCGTGGAACAATATTTCCTCCATCTCTGGATCTGCAATTGGATTTTGTCTCTGTAAAATAATTTTCCCCCCATCCCCAGGGCCAGGGGGGAGAAATATTTCATCTCAAATTCTCTCGAACTGAAGGAATCAATATAAGTGTCGGCCTACATTTATGGACAGCGATCCCAGTGCTGTAATTTGAAGCTAGTTTTTTTTTTAAAAAAAGCATATTTGGGGATGTAAAAATAGGAGGGGGGGAAAAAGGATGATTTTTCTCTGTCTTAACAGAGTTGGAAGGGACCTTGCAGAGGTCATCTAGTCCAACCCCCTGGCCAAGCAGGAGACTCTACATCTGCCTCTACCTAGGATCAAACTCACAACCTCCTGATTGTGAGGCAAGAGCTCCACCTCTTCGCCACAGCAGCTCCTCTGACACTGGAGGTTTTTAAAGAGAAGATTGGGCTGTGTGTCTGGGATGGTATATAAGAGAAATCCTGACTTGGGCAGAGGGTTGGACTAGAAGACCTCTGAGGTCCCTTCCAGTCCTGGGATTCTACGTTCTTGGATTAATGCTTAAACTAGGCCAATAATCTTTCAGCACCCTGGACAGCATCCCAAGAACCTGTCTCATTAAGACATCGAAAGTCAGAATCTCTTCCAAGGTAGGGTTATGAAAAATTCATTATATAATTTAATTAAGTGGTCATTAGGGATTGACTTTCTTAATCCAAGACCTAGTTAGAGCAGGGCACAGGCCAGCTTTACCATAGCAACTTGAAGAGATGTGGGTTCCGACTCCCAGAATTCCCTTTCGATGTGTAACCTTGGTGTATATCTCCTTGCTCTCGTGTAATCCCTTTCTCTGCAATCTCTCCATTCTAAGGAGTAGTGAAAACTCAAGGAAGTCCGACTAGATCCTTCTGTGTTTGCTTTGGGAAGGATGATCATTCTTTTTTGGTGTTGTCCTCACTGCTCCTCAGTATCATCTGTTTTCCAACAATTAACCAGTGGAACAGCTTGCCACCAGAAGTTGTAGGTGCTTCATCACTGGAGGCTTTTAAGAAGAGACCCGACAGCCTTTTGTCTGAAATGGTCTAGGGTCTCCTGTTTGAACAGGGGGTTGGAATAGAGGACCTCCAATGTCCCTTCCAACTCTGTTTACTCTGTTATTCTCCTCTTCTTTTGGCTTTCTTGGTTCTCTTTTCCAATTCAGAAATTGATTTCAAGTTATCAGCTATACATCACTGGTTTTGGGACTCAAAGCAATTCAGCAGTAATAAGATCAGTGAAATCAGCAAAAGAGCAACAAAGATGATGAGGGGACTGGAGGCTAAAATATACGAAGAAGGGTTGCAAGAATTGGGTATGTCTAATTTTTTTTTTTTTAATTTTGATTTATATGCTGCCCTTCTCCGGAGACTCAGGACGGCTTACAATGCGTTAAGCAATAGCCTTCATCCTTTTATATATTTTATACAAAATCAGCTTATTGCCCCCACAAACTGGGTCCTCAATTTACCTACCTTAGAAAGGATGGAAGGCTGAGTCAACCTTGAGCCTTGGCGAGATTCGAACCTGCAGTAATTGCAGGCAGCTGGTCTTAATAATCAGCTTAATAACAGGGTGCCTTAGACCACTGTACTACCAAGGCTCAAGGTAATTTAATGAAAAGGAGAATTGGGGTGACATGATAGCAGCCTTCCAATATTTGAGAGGTAGCCACAGAGAAGACGGGGTCAACTTATTCTCCAAAGCCCCCGAAGGCAGGACAAGAAGCAACGGATGGAAACTAACCAAGGAGAGCAGCAACCTGGAATTAAGGAGGAATTTCCTGACAGTGAGAACAATTAACCAGTGGAACTACTGGCCTCCAGAAATTGTGGGTGCTCCATCACTGGAGGTCTTCAAGAAGACTTTGGGCAGTCATTTGTCTGGAATGATCTAGGGTCTCCTACTTAAACAGGGGGGTGGACTAGAAGACCTCCAAGGTCCCTTCCACCTCTAATATTCAATGTTTTGATACAGTTGGGTTTTCCGGAGCCTGGAATGGACTCTGGCCAGTTCCCACAATGGTCCCTGGGAAAATGTTTTTGGTCTCCGTCCAGCCTGCTTTTCTATCTCCTGCTTACGTGGGTGCCGAGAGAACGAAGGGCATCTTATTGAGGTCTTGTGGAAGGCAGCCAGACAGATGGTGTCGGATGGCCTTGCTCTGATTTTGCAGCCGGTCTTTTTCCACAGCCTGAAGGAAACCAGGGAAAAAGCTTCGTCGAGGTTTCCTTCTTTATTCCTTCTCCTGATTTCAGCCCATGCGGACAAGGTCAGGCCTTCCAGATAGCTCAAGAAGCAGGGAGGGGAAAAAACTCACCCACAAACTGCTTTTTCGCAGCGCGTGACGGGGAGTTATTTGCTTGAATTGCTTTTGAATGGCAGTCCCGCCTCTGCGGAGGTTTTAATTGTTTTGGTCCCTTTGATCCGTGGCACAGGTAGCCCTTCGACTTGACAAACAGTTCGGTTAGGGAATCGCTCGAAGTTGCAACGGCGCTGGCTGTTTTTCACCAGCCGTTGCAGCATCTCTGAGGCCACCAGTTCAAAATTCAGAAGCCCTGGCAACTGTTGATGTTACCTAGTTGGGTAATGAAACGCCTGCAGGAGGAGGAGGAGGATCGAGGGTGGGGGTGGAGAAGGAGGAAGAGAAGGAGGAGAACGGGAAGGAGGAGGGGAAGGAGAATGAAAAGGAGGAGGAGGAGGAGGAGGAGGAGGAGGAAGAGAAGGAGGGGGAGGGGAAGGAAGAGGAGGAGGAGGAGGAAGAGGGGAAGGAGGAAGAGGAAAAGGAGGACGGGGGATGGAGAAGGAGGAAGAGAAGAAGGGGAAGGAAAATGAAAAGGAGGAGGAGGAATGGGGATGAGGAGATGGAGGAGACGGAGGAGGAGGAGAAGGAGGAGGTGAAGAGGAAGGAGGAGGAGAAGGAGGAGGTGAAGAGGAAGGAGGAGGAGGAAGAGGAAGAAGTGAGGAAGGGAAGGAGGAGGAGGAAAGGGAAGGAAGAGGCAGAGGAGGAAGAGGAGGAAGGGGGAGGGGGAGGAGAAGGAGGAAGAAGAAGAGGAAAAGTAGGAGGGGAAAGGGAAGGAGGAGGAAGAGGAAGGGGAAGGAGAAGGAGAAAGAAATTGTGATTATACCTACCCTCAAAAAATGCAGGGAGGAGGAGGAGAAAGAGGAGGAGGAGGAATAGCAGTAATAATAATATTCTCCTATTTTGAGATTCTAAGAAGGCGGAAAAAGGTTTGTCAGATTCACGGAAGGATAAAAACTGTGTTGGGAGTTTTCCTTTCTTTTTCTTTTTCTTTTTCTTTTTCTTTTTCTTTTTCTTTTTCTTTTCCAACGTAGTTTGGCCCAGAAGTCTCCCAGCATCAAAGGAAGGGCTAAGAACCTGCAGCTCCCAATTTAGCTGCAAATGAGCGCATTAAACCCAGCTCTCCAGACGCTCGTCCTGGAAAGCAAGGCATGGAGACTAAACAAAAGAACCAAAACAGCAGGAAGAGCTCCGAGCAGGCGGGAGAGAAAAGGCTGGGAGAAGCCCGCTCGTTTTATGAATGAGGTGGAGCCTCCAGGACGAAAAAAAAGAGAGGAGAAAACCCACCAAGGGGGAGGATGAAAGCAACCTTGTAGGTCCTGGGTTTGTCTGGGTTTTGGCAAATTAAGAAGGTTGCAGAATAATCCTTGGAGGTCATCTAGTCCAACCCCCTGCTCAGGCAGGAAACATTATTACACCATTTCAAAGACGTGTTTGTCTTATTAAAAGCCTCCAGTGATGGAGCACCTAGAACCTCTGGTGGCCAGCTGTTCCACTGATTAATTGTCCTCGCTGTCAGGAAGTTTCTCCTCAAGGTTCAAGAACCCATTTTGGGCAAATCCTTCTCCAAAGCACCAAAGAAGGCAGGACAAGAAGCAACGGATGGAAACTCATCAAGGAGAGAAGCATCCTAGACTTAAGGAGGAATTTCCTGACAGTGAGGACAATTAACCAGTGGAACTGCTGGCCACCTGAAGTGCTCTATCACTGGAAGCTTTTAAGAAGAGACTGGACAGCCGTTTATCTGGGATAGCATACGATAGAATTTCCTGCTTGAACAAAGGGTTGGACTAGAAGACCTCCAAGGTCTCGTCCAACCCTATGATTCCGAGATAGATAGATAAGATGCAGGACAGACAGGCAAGCGAAGGGAAGAGGGAGGGAAGGAGGGAGGGAGGGAGGGAAGGAAGGAAGGAAGGAAGGAAGGAAGGAAGGAAGGAAGGAAGGAAGGAAGGAAGGAAAGACAGCTTGCCTCCAGAAGTTATGGGTGCTCCATCACTGGAGATTTTCAAAAAGAGATCGGACAGCCATTTGTCTGGGATATTATAGGCAATCCTATTCAAGAAGCGATTGGACTAGATGATTTCCAAGGTCCCTTCCAATTCTTTCTTTCTTTCTTTCTTTCTTTCTTTCTTTCTTTCTTTCTTTCTTTCTTTCCTTCTTTCTCTTTCTTATTTTCTTTCTCTGTCTATCTATCCCTACATATCCTATCCATCCATCCATCCATCCATCTGCCTGTCTGTCTCATCTATCTAAAGTATCTCTCTCTCTCTTCTATCTATCTATCTATCTATCTATCTATCTATCTATCTATCATCTATCTATCCCTACATATCCTATCCATCCATCCATCCATTTGCCTGTCTGTCTCATCTATCTAAAGTATCTCTCTCTCTCTTCTATCTATCTATCTATCTATCATCTATCTATCATCTATCTATCCCTACATATCCTATCCATCCATCCATCCATTTGCCTGTCTGTCTCATCTATCTAAAGTATCTCTCTCTCTTCTATCTATCTATCTATCTATCTATCTATCTATCTATCTATCATCTATCTATCATCTATCTATCCCTACATATCCTATCCATCCATCCATCCATCTGCCTGTCTGTCTCATCTATCTAAAGTATCTCTCTCTCTTCTATCTATCTATCTATCTATCTATCTATCTATCTATCTATCATCTATCTATCTATCATCTATCTATCTATCCCTACATATCCTATCCATCCATCCATCCATCCATCCATCTGCCTGTCTGTCTCATCTATCTAAAGTATCTCTCTCTCTTTTCTATCTATCTATCTATCTATCTATCCCTACATATCCTATCCATCCATCAATCCATCCATCCATCCACCCATCCATGTCTGTCTGTCTGTCTCATCTATCTAAACACTCTCTCTCCCCCTCTCTCTCTTCGAAAATTTCTCTCTATCTAAGAACCGGGTTATTATGGCACCAGTAGGACGTGGAACGATGGAAGAACTGGGCCCCAGCAGCCTTTTCATCCATGATGTTGAGGTCCATTTGGGGGCCACGGAAATGAATAGCTTGCAGTTGCTCCGAACACGGGCAGCCAAGACAGCGGAGGCAGCTTACAAGCCCCAGAAGCTCCCCGAAAAGAATTAGCCAGGCATGGAGAATTAAGATGCATATACGCTGCGCCCCTTCCTCTTGGAGGGAAATGCAAAACTGGGCAGGTAGGAGAGGCCAGGAGATCAAAGAAAGAGGCTCCCAAAGTCAAGGTCACCCTGGTTTGCAAAGACGGACCGCCGGGTTTTAATTTGGAAATTAAATTTAATTTTTTGACTGCAAAAAATTTTTAAAAAAGGGCTGAGCAACCCCCTGGCTGGGCCATAACTCAGCCACGCCAGGCTCCAAAAAAACAAGGGGGGGGGCTCCCTGAAACCCCTCTCCCACCGGCTCCCTGTCGTATTTCCCCTGCTCCCTTTTCATGAAAATAATTTTCGGCTTTGCGAATCCATCACCGTAGCGTTCCTTACCGTTAAACGCTTCCTAATTAATCTGCGCCGTGATTAATAATTCACTGTTTGTTGATCGGCCCTGCCGGATGAGAAGGAAGGGGAGGGGGGAGGCCTCCGTGGGTCAGGCGTGGGGAAGTGGGGGGGGGGGCATTGGAAGGAGGGGAGGGAGGGATTAGGGCCCCAATGGAACACACATAACACAAACACAAGCGTGCTTGTGGCTTGCCGGACCTTCGAGGTAGACCAGATTTTTTTTAAAAAAAAACCACAGTCGAGCAGGCTAATTCAGGTAGTTCTCGGCTTACGACCACAAATGGACCCCCTCCCCCTTCAAATTTCTGTGGATAAGTGAGACTGTGGTTAAGTGAGTTTGGCTCCATTTCATGGACCTTTCCCTGCAGTTGTTAAGGCCGTTGAGTGAACCTGGCCTCCCCTTTGCTTGTCGGAAGAGACGCTGCGTCTGTCATAAGTACGAGTCAGTGGCCCAGCGTCTGAATTTTGACCACGTGACCATGGGGGGGGGAGGCTGCAACCGTCGTTAAGTGTGAAACACGGTCCTAAGTCACTTTTTACGGCCCCGTTGTAACTTTGGACAGTTCCTAAAGGAATGGTTGTAAATCAAGGATTATCTGTATAACACTGGAAAGGAAAGAAGGCATCATTTTAAGATCACAATAATACCCTAAAATTGTACTTAATATTGATAGAAAGTTTATTTTTTCGCTCTCTCTTCTTTCTTTCCCATAGAATCGGGGTTTCTTAAAGTTTCTTTTTCTCCCAGGACTCCTTTCCCCACTTTTAAAAATTACAAAAGGAAATCACACACACACACACACACACACACACACACAAAAGCTTTAGTTTGCATAGGTTATATTGATCAATATTTACTGTATTAAAATTTAAAATTGATGCATTTGCTGCTGTTTCTGCTTCTCACAATTGTTTGATGGGATTTTAATATTGCATTATTCTTCAACGCGGGCTGGCAAATAATTTTGATTTCGTAGGCGTCGGAGGAATTGGGGGGTGGGAGGGGGAGCCCCCGGGGGTCCCCGGGCCAGACTTTAAGAAACACCAGCTCTACATTATTTAGATGAAAGGATGCGAACGACACGCATTTGTATCCTATAAATATCGTTCTCCTGAAATAATAATAACGACAAAGGAAGCCTGGTTTTTTCCCCCTGTAAGCCGCCCCCTCCCCAATTATTAAACAGTCCTAAAAGGTGCAAAGGTTACATCAGCACTAAGAGAAACTTAGCAGCCAAAAAAATTAAGGCGTTAATGGGTTTGCGGCAGGCATATTAGAGCTGCAGAAATAAAGAAAGGAAGGGGGAGGATGAGAAAGTGGGGATGCCATGAGAGAGAGAAAGAGAGAAAGAGAGAGAGAGAGAGAGAGAGAGAGAGAGAGAAAGAGAGAGAGAGAGATGCATCTGTACATCATTAAGGGACACAAAAATGTGGATTTTTTTTCTCCAGGAAATGGTTCAGTGGCAACTGTTATGAGGAGAACTTTTTCTCTGAGATAGATAGGTAGGTAGTTGGAGAGAGAGAGGGAGGGTGGGAGAAAGAGAGAGATTGATAAAGCAAGAGAGACAGATTAGATGATAGATAGATAGATAATAGATAGATAGATAGATAGATAGATAGATAGATAGATAGATAGATAGATAGATAGATAGATAGAAATAGCAATAGCACTTAGACTTATATACCGCTTCATAATGCTTTACGGACCTCTCTAAGTGGTTTTACAGAGTCAGCCTATTGCCCCCAACAATCTGGATCCTCGTTTTACCCACCTCGGGAGGATGGAAGGCTGAGTCAAGATAGATAGGTAGGTAGGTAGGCAGGTAGATGATAGATAGATAGATAGATAGATAGATAGATGATAAATAGAGAAAGAAAGAAAGAAAGAAGAAAGAAAGAAGGAAAGAAAGAAAGAAAGATGCATGGATGGATGGATGGGAGAAAGAGAGAGAAAGAGATAGATAGATAGATAGATAGATAGATAGATAGATAGATAGATAGATAGATAGATAGATGATAAATAGAGAAAGAAAGAAAGAAAGAAGAAAGAAAGAAGGAAAGAAAGAAAGAAAGATGCATGGATGGATGGATGGGAGAAAGAGAGAGAAAGAGATAGATAGATAGATAGATAGATAGATAGATAGATAGATAGGTGGATAGAAGATAGAGATAATAGAGATAGATAGATAGATAGATAGATAGATAGATAGATAGATAGATAGACAGACGAAGAGGCAGACAGAGACTGAGAAAGAGACAGATAGAAAGATGGAGAGATAGAGAATTAGACAAATAAGATTAGAGATAGATTACATAGATGACAGACAGACAGATAGATACAAACAGAGGCAGAGCGAGAGAGAGAGAGAGAGGGAGATGGAGAGATAGACAAAGAGATTAGAGATAAATAGCTAGAAATAGAGAGATATAAATGAGACAGATGATAAACAGACACGTTGGTTGATAGACATAGAAAGATAGATAGCTATAGAGACAAAAAGAGAGATAGCCAGCCAGACAGAGAGAGATAGAGAGATGGAGAGAGAGAGAAATACACAAACAGAGAGAGAGATAGAAAGAGTCAGAAATAACCTAAACTACGGACAGACAGTCAGTATTTTTAGCAAGCCAAAGTTTGCTAGTGCTTTCCTAAGAAAAGATAACGAGTTGTATTATTTATACAACCGGAAACATTGGTTAGATGTAAAATGGAAAGCACCTTATTTATTTGAGAAAGTTAAAAAGACCAACTGGGATCCCCCCCCCACACACACACCCTTCTGCCTTATTCTTGTCCCGTTAATAATTTCCTTAAAATATTGGTTGAGGAATTGGGGAGCCAGGTGAACCCCTTCCCCATGCTGGGTGCTTCCCAAAGAAAAAAGAAATCCATTTAATATCGGATTCGCAACTTTAAAGATGGATCTGCCGGAGAAACGCTTTAAATTTACGAGGCCCAGCTTAGCCATAAAATCTACAGAGGGGCCTGTGTTGGAAAATTATTTACAGATTGGTACAGGTAATTATCACCTTGTTTGACAGGTTAAGAAAATCCTGAAAAGAAAAAAAAACCCAGGAGGTTAAGGCAGGTTGTCCTTGACTTACGACCACAACTGAGCCCAAGATTTCCTGTCGCTAAGCGAAATGTTTGTTAGGTGAATTTTGTCCCGTTTTACAACCTTTCTTGCCTCCGTTGTTAAGTGAATCTGGCTTTGCCCGTTGACTTTGCTTCTCAAAAGGTAACTTGGCCACTGACTCGTATTTATGACGGTTGCCGCGTTCCCTTCTGGCTAGTCAGTGGGGAAGCCAGATTCACTTAACAACCATGTGACAAGATAGGTCGCAAAGCTCACTTAACAAGCGTCTCACTTAGCGATGGGAAACCTCCATTGCGGTCGTCAGTCGAGGACCCCCTGTAAACTATCCGAGGTCACCAACATCTTCATCATCTTTTTTTCCCCCGGACATATTCGAAAAGGTATTCTAAATATCTTGAGACAGGCATTAAAGGGAATTAAAAATGCCAGGAGAGATGGTTTCGCAAAAAATAAATTAAAGCCGCTTCCTGAAATATTATGCAAGCTAAACACTTTTTGGGGGGGGGGGGGGAAGAAGCTTAAAAAAAAATATTATTATTATTTTTTTCCCCCCAGCAGATGTTTCCTCTCCGCTGCCTGATCCTTCGGGTGACATGCAGAAGACACCAAAAAAATAAATTGTTTGAAAGGAAACACGGGGAAGGTTGCAGAATTGTTACTGCAGCAAAATGCATCCCCAAAGCGATGGGGAAAATTTTTGTTTCTCTGTTTTCTCCTGCTTATCGCTGCAGAAACAATGATATTTCGTAATGCAAGGCTTCCTCCGGTTTTTTATTCTGCCTTAGAAGCAGTAAATCAATTTTGATGATCTTAGAGACAGGGCGGGTCTTCGAACTCACTCTCAAATTGGGCCCCAAATTCCCGTTGCCCCTTCCCTCCCGTTTTTTATCTATCAAATTACACTCCTTCAACCCCTCCCCCCCTTTGAGGTTTATTCATTCATTCACTGGGTCTTCGGCTTGAGCGGGGAGCGGGGTTGGACTAGATGACCTCGAAGGTCATTCTGTTATTCTGCAATCCCAGATCGACGAATGGCTTGCCGCTAGAAGTTGTGGCTGCTTCATCGCTGGAGGTGTTTAAGAAGAGACTGGACCAGTCACTGGTCTGAGATTGTATAGGTTCTCCTGCTTGAGCAGGGGGTTGGACTAGATGACCTCCGAGGTCCCTTCCAGATCTATTCTGATTGATTTGATTTGATTGATTGATTGATTGAAATGGTCTAGGGTCTGCTACTTGAGCATAGGGTTGGAGTAGAAGACCTCCAAGGTCTCTTCCAGATCTATTCTGATTGATTGATTGATTGATTGATTGATTGATTATGGTCTGGGGTCTCCTTCTTAAACAGAGGGTTGGACTAGAAGACCTCCAAGGTCCCTCCCAACTCTTGTTATTCTATAATCCCAAATCACTTAATGAATGGAGCGGCTTGCCTCCAGAGATTGTAGGAGCTCCATCACGAAGAAGACAGCTGGATACTCAGAATGGTATGAGGTCTCCTGCTTGAGCAAGGGGTTGGACTAGATGACCTCTGAGGTTCCTTCCAATTCTGCTTTTTTTAAAAAAAAAAACACGGCTATTGCTAGGCTTTTGATCAACCCAAAAGGTTCTTTCTTTTTTCTTCCACTGTTTTGGTTTTTTTTTTTAAGAAAAAATCTGCTCGCAAAAGTCAGGATCCCTTTTTCCATCTCTTGTTCCATCTCTTGTTCCATCTCTCTTTTCCATTTTTTCTGTCGAGCTCGCTTGCAACCTGTTTCCAGAGCAATTCAAAATGGACCAACTCTTCTTCCCACTTCTCGGTGGATTTACTATCTCTCTTACTAAGTGTCAAGTAGCTCCATCTGTTTTGCAGGTCATAAAGAAAGAGAGCCATCTTATCTCAGAGAACAAGACTGGATTTAGGATTTTTTATCGTTCCGAATCCCCGAATAATAGAAGAACAGAGGGACCTTGGAGGTCTTCTAGTCCAACCCCCTGCTCAGACAGGAGACCCTATATCAATCCAGACAAATGGTTGTCCAATCTCTTCTTTAAAACCTCCAGTGTTGGCGCATTCACAACTTCTCGAGGCAAGGAGTTCCACTGGTTAATTGTTCTCTCTGTTAGGAAGAATACAGAATAGAGAATAACAAGAGTTGGAAAGGACAAAGTAAACGCAAAACTCACTTAACAAATGTCTCACTTAACCACAGAAGCGTCGGGCTCCATCGTGGTCATAGGTTGAGGACGGGAGCCGCGGTTGAATTTTCTACCCCGCCATTCTCTCCGTCGACAAATTATTTTTTTTTAAAACGAATCATGTTTTCTTCGGTTACTTTTTCCTTTCGTCCCGCAAGAAGGTAAGTTAGAAAAAACAAGAAACAGATTCGGATTAAGAGAGTTGGAAGGGACCTTGGAGGTCATCTAGTCCAACCCTCCTCCGCCCAAGCAGGACACCGTACAGAATGGCCGTCCGGTCTCTTCTTGAAAGTTTCAAGTTCTTGAAAGAAAGAAAAAAAGAAGAGATGGATATTTCTTCCGCATCCCCCAGCCCTGAACAACAAGGGGAGCCCACTCCCCATTCAAGGACATCATTCCTGTTTATTTATAGACATTTTTTACTCTCCTGGAAAAAAAAAACAGAAAAGCAGACCCATTAACTAAACCAACCAGCTGTAAATTTAGGCCGGCTCTCTACCTCTATTTATTAGTTGAATTTTTTTTTTTTTAATTATGGCAAATTGATTATGAACACATCACCAGGGATGCTTACTAATTAGAAGTTTAAGGAGGGGGATGATGGATTTGGGGGAAGTCTGGGATGACTTCCACCAAGAGATATTAAAAAAAAAAAAAAATAACAATAATAATAAATTCAGTCAGGCCGGGCAAATTCTCACGGCTCAGGCATACCTAATTTTATTTTATTTATTTTATATAATTTATAATTTTATTTTATTTTATTTTATTATTTTATTTTATTTTATATAAATAAAATATATATATTGGGTTTTGAATATTTTTACTACCAGTTCCCCTCGCACACATGCCTTTTCCCCTAACCTCCCGTGGAACCTGCTTTTCTGTAATTTAAGCCCATTATTTGGTGTCCTGGTGCCTGCCTGTCTTGCAAAGGTAGTCCATAGCCAGGAGAACTAGCTTTATTGTTACTGTAAGGTTACACAAACCTTCATCTCCCCCTTCCACCTCCCCTTTACAGACTATGAAACTAGGGAGGGTCCCTTCTGACATGCTTCTTGCAGCCCTTTTCCTTCTGGAGGCTCAGCTGCCTGTTATTTCACTGTTATCTAGTCTGCGTCTCTTCCTCCTGTCCCCCAAGGTCTTCCCACTATAGTATTTCTGCCCCGTCACCTTTGTAGCCCAAGAAACTAGGGAGGGTCCCTTCTGAGATGCTTCCCATGCCCCTTTTTCCTTCTGAGGGCTTGGCTGCCTCTTATCTGATGGATGTATAGTCTGCATCTCTTCCTCCTATCTCTCAAGGTCTTTCCCACAGACCATTGCAATATTTCTGCCCCCCTCCTCTTTACGGCCACAGAAACTAGGGAGGGTCCCTTCCGAGATGCTTTCCATGCTCCTTTTTGCTTCTGAGGGTTCAGCTGCCTTTTATCTGATTATTTGTCTAGTCTACATCTCTTCCTCCTGTCTCCCAAGGCCATTCCCACTGATCATTAAAAGAGCAGAACCTTGCAAATCTTGAAGTCCATCACCTCCCCCCCCCCCTTTTTGCAGCCAAGGAAACTAGGGAGGGTCCTTTCTGATTCCCACTCCTTTTTCTCTCGGGGGCTCAGCTGCCTCTGATCTGATTATTGTCTAGTCTGTGTCTCTTCCGCCTGTCTCCTGAGGTCCTTCCCATGGACCATGACAATATTTCTGCCCCCTGCTCTTTACAGGCCAAGAAACTGGGGAGGGTCCCTTCTGAGATGCTTCACACGCCCCTTTTCCTTCTGAGGGCTCAGCTGCCTCTTATCTGATTATTGCCTAGTCTGTGTCTCTTCCTCCTGTCTCTCAAGGCCTTTCCCACAGACCATTACAACATTTCTGCCCCCTCCTGATTAAAGCCAAAGAAACTGGGGAGGGTTCCTTCTTAGATGCTTGCTTCCCACACCCGTTTTTCCTTCTCAGCTGCCTCTTATCTGACCGATGTCTAATCTGTTTCTCTTCCTCCTATCTCCCAGGTTCATCCTCACCTACCATCACAGTTCTGGAATAAGAGAGTGGAGAGCGGATGCAGGATTTCGTTTCCCAATTCGTGCGAATTGGGAAAATTTTAAAATTTAAATTCCGTTGAAAATTAAATTTCTCGCCGCTGAGCTGCATTTTATTGGATTCACCGAGACATCGATTCACTTAGCGTGAGAGCCAGGCGTGCGTTTCCCACCAACAGGTGTTAAAAACAATATTCCGGTAGGTCTAAGGACGCTTTCCTCTCCCCCACCAAAAAACACACCCCACTTCTTTCCGCAATGCGCCCCTTCAAAGGCCGAGAGATGTTCTCCGAGCCCTCAGCTACCTCTCACAGAGCTCTGCCAGCGCTACGCAAAATTGTGTTTTCTTGCTGGTCTGATCTCTGCAGAATGGACACCTCCAGGGCGGAATTGTCGTGCTCAGGTGGCATCGCCACCAACTCGGTTCCGACAAAACCTTCTTCTGGAGCATAATTCGCACTTGGTTCTTTCTAAAGCTCGTGCATCACTTTTCTGTAATAACACACAGAGAGAGAGACACACACACGGAGGCAACGTCTAATAGCCACAATTGCACTCCGTGTTCCCAATCATGTACCAGACATGGCCTGCGCAGGGAGCCTTGTACCGTTGCATGCGCTATTAATTAGCTTAATTGCACCTCACGGTTTCCCCCCCATCCCGTCTTCCCCCCCCCATTCAAAAGCACGCAGGCCCGTACGGCTCTGACCCGTTAACAGCATACCGTGGGCGTAAACCAGGTGAATGGCTAAATGCCTGGAGAAGAAGGCAGGAGCAGATTTTTTTTTTCTTCTCTGTCATTTTGACTGGGGGGAGGGGGCGTTGGGGGAAATAACCCCCCCCCCTCTTAAGAAAGCTGCAAATGTTCTAAATAACTGTGCAGGGGATTTGCAGGTATTTCATGCCACAGATGCTGACCCAGACTTCACCCGTGTACTGTTTTCCGTGTTTAAGACTAGAATAGGGTCACAGAGTTGGGAGGGACCTTGGAGGTCTTCTAGACCAACCCCCTGCTCAAGCAGGAGACCATTTCAGACAAATGGTTGTCCACTCTCTTCTCTAAAACCTCCAGGGTTGTAGCATTCACAATTCTTTTGACCCCCTTCTCTGCAGAAAACGTGAAGTGGTGGACACTTCCGCTGTTTCTCCTGGGTTAGGAGAACCCAGAGAGGTCCAAGCGAGGCCTTCAAAGGCCAGGAGAACACGGCTGGGTCCGATGGGGCACCTTTAACCAGGATATAAGGAGGACAAGTGAGGCCCAGAGGTCCAGATCCACCAGGAAGCCGAGAAATTAGACCGAGCGCTCTCTCCAATCCTTGCCAATTCAGCAGCCACCTTATTTCTCACGGTCTGTCCAGGAAGGTAGGTTGTACGGTGGTGTTGTTCCCCATAGCAAAAAAAAAAAAAAAAAAGGAGGGATCCCTATTGTCAATTAACCTGGGCATCCTTTGCACAACCTTTTCCAAAATGCTCAGCGTTTGTGCAGATGTCTCTAAAGACCACGAAACATTAACCCTATCAACTCCAATGTCCGGCACTCATTCTCGTTCTTTTAACCAGGATTTTCTGTCTTGGTGTGACATATTTTATCAACACAACACATCGCTTACAGAAGAAACGACGACAACAACTCCTGCAGACCTATATGGAGGGACGTTTTAGGCTTCCTTTTTGTGTGTCTGTGTGTGTTTAAGGTGGCTTTTCATTTTTTTTTTTCCATTGTCAAAACCGTGCAGCCGAAAAAGAGAGAGACAAGATCAATCAAAACCGAGAGAGAGAGAGAGCGTCTCTAGCTAAGGAGGAATCGTACACAGAAAATATATATATATATATATATTTTGCAATACATTGCATCCTGCAGGCCAAAATCGTTTGGGTTTTTTTATTAAGCGCTCAGACGTAACTCTGTTACTTAAATCCCACAGAAAAATACCTGGTTGGTTTGTGACTTTTTCCCAGCCTGGAAATTTCATTTGCAATGACAATAGTTTCTTAATAAAAGACCCTCCATCGTTTCGATTTTTTCTTTCTTTCTTTCCTATCTGCTAAGCAAACGGTTTTAAAATGATTTGCCACGAAAGCTAAAAGTTGCATAAGGCACAGGGAGAAATCCACCAGAAGCGGCATTGAGAAAACACCGAGCTAAGAGATCTATTGATAGACAACAACAATAACAAAAAAAGAGCCATTTCCATATTTTGGATCCTGTTATAGCTTCACCAATGACATAAGCAAATAAATAAAACCAGAGAATCTTTTCCCAATCTCACACGGATATATATGCCTTTCCTTCCCACCATACAAAGCAACATCACAAGAAGACGGTCAGGAGAACCAAGGGAAGTCACAAAGAGAAGATCCTTCTCCTCAAAGGATCAGGGAGGACCTGGAGAAGACAGTCAGGAAAACCAAGGAGAAGCACAGAGATTGGAGACCTTCCCCCATGCCACAGGATCAAAGAAGTCAAGCATGAAAAGTTCTGGAGATGTTTTCAGCCAAGCCACCTACCTCCACGCCTTGAACTTTCAGCTTCATGTGGTCTTCCCTTGTAGTCTTCCCGTCTTTCCGTTTCTTCCAGCAATATCCATCTTTGCGATATTTCACCTTCTTCCTGTTGTAGAGGATCATAGAGCCATTTTGGGGCCTGCGAGACAAAAGAGGAGGACAAGGTTATTAGGGGGCTGCAAGGTAAGGATTAACAGAATGACGGAGCTGGAAGGGACTTTTGGAGGCCTTCTGGTCCAACCCCCTGCTCAAGCAGTCCATCTCAATCTACCAATCAGAATAAGAGCTGGAAGGGACCTTGGAGGTCTTCTAGTCCAACCCCCTTCTCAAGCAGACCTTAGACCATGTTAGACAAAAAGAGTTTCTTCTTACCCACGAAGACTATCGCCCCAAATGATACGAAAACCCCAACAACCCATCATGGAAGTTGACCCACCAACCTGCAGGAGATGAGAGATTCTGGCCTCCTTTGCAAAGGGGGGGGGGCAGGACAATGGATATTGCAAAGCTTTTATCTCCTGGTTTTGGTGGCCCATCTTGCAAAACTTCACTCAGAAAACTTTTGTGTCTAATGGATAAAAGACTTGGTTGAAGCCAAGGCATAAAATGGCTTCCATACAGACATGCTCCCTTTGTCTCCCCAGACTTCAGACCACCTGTTTCTTTTTCCAAGACTTCTGAGAACAGGCAAAGAGCAGAAGACTTCCTATTGGTCACAAAAAGGCTCAGTCAGGAGCCACAGCTGCACATTTCCAGATAATGCAAGATCAGCCCAGATCCCACCTCTACTCTACAGAGACCTCTCTGCAACCAACTATGGAAGCTTCTCAGTGGTTTAGAACATGGCATCTCCAACCTTGGCTTGTGGACTTCAACTCCCAGAGTTCCTCAGCCAGCAAAGCAAAGCTTTGTTGAAGTCCACCAGTCTTAAAGTTGCCCAGGTTGGAGACCCCTGGTTTAGAACATGGCATCTCCCATCCTGGCCACTTTTAAGACTGGTGGACTTCAACTCCCAGAATCCCTCAGCCAGTAGCCAAGTTTGAAGACCCCTGGTTTAGAGGAAAACTGACCTAACTCCATGGAACTGCCCCATTGGCTCACACATTCCTTCAGCCAATTAGGAAGACCTAATGCATTTTCTAATTGGCTTGCCAAAATTTTAAGTTTGCAGGATGCAATCCATTTCAGTGAAATGAGGGAAAGGACCAGCCCCCTCTTTCTCCCCCTAAATTCTTCCTCCCCTTTTACAATCCGGAATATTCTGTTTTTCACTTGGAGAGAGAGGGAGAGAGAGAGAGAGAGGAGGCTAATAATAGAGGGGATTTAGGTTTGGTCTAGTGATGAAGGCTAGAACCAGGGAGCCTGGGAGTTCTAGTCCCGCCTTAGGCCTGAAAACTGGCTAAGGGACCTTGGAGGTCTTCTAGCCCAACCCTCAGCTCAACGAGACCCTCAACCATTCCAGACAAATGGCTGTCCAGTGTCTTCTTGAAAAGCTCCAGTAATGGAGCACCCACAACTTCTGAAGGCAAATTGTTCCATCTGTCCATCCATCCATCCATCCATCCATCCATCCATCCTTCCTTCCTTATCTCCATCCAACCATCCATCCTTCCCTACCACCATCCATCCATCCTTCCCTACCTCCATCCATCCATCCATCCTTCCCCACCTCCATCCATCCATCCATCCTTCCCTACCTCCATCCACCCATCCATCCTTCCCCACCTCCATCCATCCATCCATCCTTCCCTACCTCCATCCACCCATCCATCCTTCCCCACCTCCATTCATCTTTCCCTACCTCCATTCATCTTTCCCTACCTCCATCCATCCATCTTTCCCTACCTCCATCCATCCATCCTTCCCTACCTCCATCCATCCATCCTTCCCTACCTCCATCCTTTCATCCTTCCCTACCTCCATCCATCCATCCTTCCCCACCTCCATCCATCCATCCTTCCCTACCTCCATCCATCCATCCTTCCCTACCTCCATCCTTTCATCCTTCCCTACCTCCATCCATCCATCCTTCCCTACCTCCATCCATCCATCTTTCCCTACCTCTATCCATCCATCCATCCATCCCTACCTCCATCTGTCATGTATCTTATCTATCTCAGAATCATAGACCTGGAAGGGAGCTTGGAGGTCTTCTAGTCCAACCCTCAGCTGAAGCAGGAGATGTGCAACCATTGCAAACAAATGGCTGTCCAGTCTCCTCTTGAAAACCTCTAGTGATGGATCACCCACACTTCTGGTGGCAAGCTGTTCCACTGGTTAATTGTTCTCAATGTCAGGGAATTTCTCCTTAATTCTAGGCTACTTCTCTCCTTAATTAATTTCCATCCATTGCTTCTTGTCCTGCCTTCGGATGCTTTGGAGGCTGAGCCCCTCTTCTCAAGGACAGCCTCTCAAATATTAGAAGATGCTATCATATCACCCCTTGTCCTTCTCTTCACGAATCTAGACATCCCCAGTTCCTGCAACCGTTCTTTCTATGTTTTATCCTCCAGTCCCTTCATCCTCTTTGTTGCTCTTCTCTGCACTCTTTCCAGAGTCTCAATATCTTTTTTTTTTATATCGCGGCGACCAAAACTGGATGCAACCTTCCAAGCGTAGCCTTGCCAAGGCCTTATAAAGTGGTACTGACACGTCGAATGATTGTGATGCTATCCCTTTGTCGATGCGGGATAAACTCTCAATTTTTCATCTCCCCCCCCTTTTTTCCCCCCCTGCCTGCCTTCCATGCCGACTTCCTCGGCTCCTTAAATGCGGCTTGACGTCTTTTCCTTTCGGAAAATGCACTTTTTGGCACCGCTGGATGAGAGAAAATGTGGCACCACCATTTGTCCAATAAAGCAGCTGTCACTATTCATTTGAAACTGGGTGATATGAAACCCCCCCCCTCCTTCTCTCCCCCCCTCCACTCCACCTGATGGCTTTACCCTTACCGGGAAATTGATATCAAGGAAAAACCTGACAATATTTGTGCGATATTTTGGAAAGAGGAAGGGAGCGGGGTGCACAACCTTTCCCCGGTTCTCCACAAACCCCCCCCCCCCTTAAATTCGCTCCGAAGCATTGATACTTCATCCTCCAACAGCAGCCATGAAGATGGTTACAAAAATTTATAGAAGTACATTAGTCACAGTAATTTGGCTGTGGAGCACCAAGAACCGAAAGAAATACAACAACATTAACAGTGGTTGCAGCCATAAACAACTTGGGAACGAAAAGCTGGAGTTGGCAGCCTTCGAACCCGTAAATCCTTCGCAAGATGTGGAAGAGAAGCAAAGGAAGATTTGGGGGAGGGGGAGCCCAGGAGCCCCCACCCCCTCCCCATTTTCTCTCTTTTCCTGTCCTTTTCCCACAACACTGTCAAATTATGTCCTCAGACTGTATCCCTCTTCTTCTTCTCCTCAACTTCCTAGTATCTATCTCTTCCCACTTATAGCTATCACCATGTAGCTTCGGTCTTTACAATTTATATTGTTTTGTTTCCTAGTACTTTGATTTGATTGCTTATTAGTAACCTATGACTATCGCTAAGTGTTGCATCTTACGTTTCTTGAGGAATATATTTTATTTTTTCTTTATGTACACTGAGAGCGTAGGCACCAAAGGCAAATTCCTTGTGTGTCCAATCACACTTGGCTAATAAAAAATTCTATTCTATTCTATTCTATTCTATTCTATTCTATTCTATTCTATTCTATTCTATTCTATTCCATTCCATTCCATTTTTTCTATTCCATTCCATTCTATTCCATTCTATTCCATTCCATTCCATTCCATTCCATTCCATTCCATTCCATTCCATTCCATTCCATTCCATTCCATTCTATTCTATTTTCCCAACAACCCTTCCTCTCCTTCTCCTCTCTTTCCCTTCCCTCCCTTCTTCTATTCTTTTCTACTTTCTTCTTTCCTCCTCTCCTTCCCCTCTTCCTCCCTTTCTAACCCTCTCTCCTACTCTTATTTCCCCTTCTTTTCTTCCTCTCCTTTCCCCTTTCTTCTATCCCTCTCTCTCCTTTCTCCCCTAGGACTAGATGACCTCCCAAGGCCCCTCCCAGCTCTGTTATTCTGTTCTCTCCCCCAAATCAAGCTTCTGAACCTCTCCAAATCATTCTCCAAAATAAAAACCAGCCAGCCAGGTTCAGATCTGTGACTGGTCAGTTCTCAACCAACAAATCTCTCCGATAGGCAATATTTCCTGATTTATCCGTTATCAAATAATAGCACTTCCCCGTGGAGACCTCCTTAAACGCGATTATGTTGGATTCTTTCTCTTTTTATGGCTCGGTGGCCTTTGAAAACGGCTCCCTTGTCTCTCCGGCTGGCCGATTTGAGGCCTCGGGGAAAGACGGATTTCGGAGGCGATGCGGTTTTTCCTGCGCTGGGCAGGTATGAAATTTAAGAGGCCTATCTCCCGCCTTCCATTCATCACCCTGGCTGTCAAACGGCATCAGCTCTGGGAGAACGGCGGCTCTTTCCGACATGAAGGGGCATCCTCGAACCTGGGATCAGCGGAGCCTAGCAGGGGGATCGTGCGAATGCGTTGTGAGCCATGGCGAGGGCACGTTTCGAATCTTTGACAGGGAAAAAAAAGTTCAGAAGTTGCAGCTGTTCCGACAGAGGGTCATTCGGGGGAGGGGGTGTTGGGCTAGATGACCTCTGAGGTCCCTTCCAGTCCTAGGATTCTACATTCTACTCCAGGGGTCTCCCAACTTGGCAGCGTCAAGCCTTGTGAACTTCAAACTCCCAGAATTCCTCAGTCTGGAATGATAAAGGGCCCAACCCCCTTCTGCTTGAGCAGGGGGTTGGGTTGGATGACCTCCGAGGTCCCTTCCAACACTGTTATTCTGTGTCGTTTGTCCTCGATATACGACCACAATGGAGACCAAAATTTCCACGTCTGAGCAAGACCGTTGTTTAGTGAGCTTTGCCCCATTTTATGACCTCTCTTGCCTCCGCTGTTAAGTGAATCACTGTGGTTGTTGAGTTTGTCACCCGGTTGTTAAGCGAATCGGGCTTCCCAAGTTGACTTTGCTGGTCAGAAGGCTTCAAAAAGGGGAATCGCGGGACCAAAAGGGGACACGGCAACCGTCATAAATACGAGTCAGTTAGCGACGGTCATAAGTGTGGGAAAAAAATGGTCCCAAGTCTTCTTTTTTTTCCCCCAGTGCTGTTGTAACTCTGAACGGTTACTAAACAAAACAGTTGTAAGTCGAGAACTACCTTTAAAATGACTTGTGTTGTTTGGGGTTGTTGTTTGTTTTTTTTTTGCTCCGAGAAATATTTTATTTTAGGCTGAATTCCCTGTTTTTTCTGTGTTCTTCTTCAAACTGCACGTCCTCTTTGCCAAAATTGAGAGGCCTGTTAAATCCAATCCCCAAGCAAACACATCCATAAATAACACCCAGGGTGGAAAGGCGATGTTCCCCCAACTATTTTTTGCACTTCTCTTCGAGTTTCTTGGGTCAGGAGATAATTCCATCGGAGTGCAAAAGGGCGCACTTAATGGAAAAGGTTCAGGAGCCATGTCCATTGTCCCGAGCCGACGTCGTAACCCCACAGCTGCTATGCAGGGGGGGCTTACTCCACGGAGGAATAAACGAGAAAGAGATTGCTCTGAGCTAGTAAAGCCCAAACCTCTTAAAAGAGCCCTAAAATTCATTCTTACTCAGTTCTCCCATAAAAGGAGTCCTCCGCTTAACAAAAGTTCGTTTAGTGACCGTTTGAAGTTACAACGGCGCTAAAAAAAGGGTGCCCTTTTTCACACTTAGGGATCAGACTTCACGGGCCTCTCGATTTTGGTAAGGAGGACGGGTAGTTTGAAGAAGATACACAAAAAAAACCAAAAAAAAAAAAACCAGGGAATTCAGCCTTAAATAAAATATTTCTCAGAGCAAAAAGAAAAAGAAGATCATGTCATTTTAAAGTAGTTCTCGACTTACAACCTTGTGGGAATGACGTTGGTAGATGAACTGAAGAGGTGCTATCAAACGAGCAGATAAGAGACGACATAGCCAGCAGTGGGTTTCACATTTTGTAACCACCGGTTCACCCCGCGTGCGCTCGCTCGCTTCACGTGCGTGCACCTTCCCCACATGCACCCAGACGTCCATACATGTGCTTTGCTCGCGCAAGTGCCTTCCACGCATGCGCCCAGCCTCAAAAATTGCCTAAATAGGATGGCATAGAGCCGGGGCAGATGGAAAGGCCCATCCGCGATTTTCACTACCAATTCACCCGAACCAGCTGAATACCACCTCTGGACATAGCCCAGAGCTGCCTAAAAAGCAAAGAAAGAAACCCTCCCTAGTTTTTCGGCTGAGATGGAGGAAATTTGTACTTTCAGGCTTGCGAGATTCTTGTGGTAGCATGTGGGAGATAGGGGAAAAGAGACACAGCCATGGGGAATAGGCAGAAAAGAAACAGCGTAACTCACAGCTGCATAACGGGCAAAGAAAGTAGCTCAGAAGGGACCATCCCTAGTTTCTCAGGCTATAAAGGAGACGGTGGGAGAATTGTATTTTCAGACTTACAAGGTTCTTGTTGTAGTATGTGGGAGAATAGGGAAAAGAGACACAGCCATGGGAACAGGCAGATAAGAGCGTAACTCACAGCAGGCAAAGAAAGTAGCTCAGAAGGGACCCTCCCTAGTTTCTCAGGCTGTAAAGGAGACGGCGGGAGAATTGTATTTTGAGACTTGCAAGGTTCTTGTAGTAAGCGGGAAAGACTTTGGGACACCAGGGAAAAAGACACAACCAAGGCAATGGTCAGATAACAGTCAGCTGAGCCCGCAGCTGAATAATGGATCGAGAGAGACTCATAAGGGACCCTCCTTAGTTTCTCAGGCTGTAAAAGAGACCGTGGGAGAATTATATTTTCAGACTTGCAAGAATTCTTTTAGGGGTAGGTGAGAAGGACCTTGGGGTATGAGGCAAAGAGACACAGCTAAGGGAATGGTCAGATACGAGACCACATAGCTTATACCTGGGTATTGGAAATGGTAAGAAGCTCAGAAGGGACCTTCCCTAATTTCTCAGGCTGTAAAGGCGAGAGAGGAAAGATTGTACTTTCAAACTTGCAAGGTTCTTGTAGGGATACATGGGAAGGATCTCTGGAGCCATGGGAAAAGAGATACAGGTGAGGGAATGGTCAGATAAGAGTCAGCACAACCCACAGCTGCATAACGGGTGGAGAAAGAGACTCATAAGGGACCCTCCCTAGTTTCTCAGGCTGTAAAGGAGACCGTGGGAGAATTGTACTTTCAGACTTGCAAGATTTGCTTTAACGTCGTTTTACAATAAAGCAAAATTAATTCAACCAAGAGGATGTCGAGGCAGCCTTAATGCTCCCACCTTGATTTTCTTTTTTTAAAAGGTCATTGTTCCTTTGTTGAAATTCACCTCTTTCTCCAAAATAGCGGGCACGCCGTTGGTCATTCGGCCCCCGAACTAGCCTCCGCCATAAATTACGAGCCCTTTTGAGCGCCGAGACTATGATATTCACCTAATCGCATTACTGCAATATTAATAAGCCTGTTTAGTGCATCCAGTTTTCTTCTAAATTGTCACATAAAAATTTGGTAAATGTCAGGCGTATAATTTAATCGGGAACTCGGGCTACGCAGTAAATATTGAGACAGTAATGGAAACTCCAAGTTTTCTAGAGCTAAGGAGTAAGGTCAAGCAAATTCCATCTGTGAGGAGGCCCAGTTTTCTAAAATCAATCTTTTATTGTTCCGCCCTTCGGAGTTGCCTGCAGAAAAGAAGGGAATGACTCAGTCTTGGCTCGGGGAAAGGAAGAACTTCCAAGGTCAATGGGTCAAGGTCAACTTCTGGAGGCAAGTTGTTCCACTGATTAATTGTTCCCACTGTCAGGAAATTACTCCTTCATTCTAAGTTGCTTCTCTCCTTGGTTAGTTTCCATCCATTGCTTCTTGTCCTGCGAGAACGAGGTTTTTACGACGAGAACGGACAGCCAGTTGTCCAAAACTGTCTTCTGCTTGAGCAAGAGGTTGGACTAGAAGACCTCCAAGGTCCCCTCCTATTCTGTTACACGGTTAAATTAATAGTGATGTTAACCAGGGGTTGGAGCAGAAGCGAGGGTCCATGCTTAGAAATTGAGAATTCAGCGAGTAACCCCTTGCCAGCTGTTGGGAACGGTCTCTTCTGTAAAAGTCAGGGTGTATTTAAGATGTTCTTTTCGGGCTGAGCCGATATGCAAAATACATTTCAGGCTCCGAAGCAAACGTCCACCTCTAGAGCTTCGGCATAAATCTGACAAGAAGCTGAAAATAATAATTCTTACAGAAGCCGCTCGGCGGACAGCAGAAGCATCTGTTACAAGCCAGGATGGCATCTCAGGTGCCGAGTTGCCCTCGTCCTGCGGATGGTGTGAATTATGTAATTAAGGAGGAGGAGGAAGAGGAGGAGGAGGACTGTGAGGGGTCCTTGGTGTTCTCTGAGCTGGGTTGTTTTCTTGTAGATGTTTCATGACCCCACTTTGTAACATCATCAGAGAGTGGGGTTTGCAGAGAGAAGGAGCGGGGGGGAGAGGAAGAAGGAAGGAGAAGAAATGAAGGGGAGGAAGAAGAAAAGAGGAGGAGCACAGGAAGAGGAAGAAGGAAGAAGGAAGAAGGAAGGGAAAGAAATGAAGGGGAGGAAGAGGAGGAGGAGGAGGAGAAAAGGGAGAAGGAGAAGAGGGAGGAGGAGGAGAGAGAGGAGGAAGAGGAGGAAGAGGAGGAGGACTGCGGGGTCCTTGGTGTTCTCTGAGTTGGGTTGTTTTCTTGTAGACGTTTCATGACCCAACTAGGGAACATCATCAGTGCTAGAAAGGAGTAGGGTTTGCTCCCTTTTTTTATAGCTGGATAACAAAATGTCTGCAAGAAAAAAACCAAGCTCAGAGATCACCAGCGGCCTCACATCCCAAATTATTGGTGAAAAAGGCAGCGAGTTTCAACCGAGGCCTAAAACATCTTCTCGCCTTGGATGGTTTAAAATTCTGGGGTTTTTTTTTTTCTTTTGAACCCGAGGAGAATGGAGGACTTATCCATCTTTTTAATTGTAGCAGGCAAGTAGAGGTGATTGGATTTGCTGCCAGTTGAATGATTGCATCACCTTTTTTTTTTTTTCAATTGACTGGTGACTTGATTAAATTTAATTAAACATGCAGATTACCAGAAAAAAAATCCTTCTTTTTTTGAAGGAGGGGAGAAAAAAATATATAACCCAAAAGAGGTTTAATATGATTTAGAACTGATTCCAATTTTAAATATTTCCTTTTGCATTCCTGATTAAAGGAGCAGGCTCCTCCACCTCTTCCTCCTCTTCCTTCTCTTCCTCTTCTCCCTCTTCCTCCTCCTTTTCTTCCTCCTCTTCTTCCTTTTCCTCTTTTCCTCCTCCTCCTCTTCCTCTTTTCTCCTCCTCTTCCTCTTCCTCTCCTTTCTTCTCCCTCTTCTCCCTCTCTTCCTCTTCCTTCTCATGCACTTCCTCCTCTTCCTTTTCCTCTTTTCCTCCTCCTCCTCCTCCTCTTTTCTCCTCCTCTTCCTCTTCCTCTCCTCTTCCTCTTCTCCCTTATCCTCCTCCCTCTCTTCCTCTCCTCTTCCTCTTCTCCCTTATCCTCCTCCCTCTCTCCCTCTTCCTTCTCATGCACCTCCTCCTCTTCCTTTTCCTCTTTTCCTCCTCCTCCTTCTCCTCCTCCTCTTCTTCCTTCTCTTCCTCCTCCTCTTCCTTTTCTTCCTTTCCTCCTCCTCCTCTTTTCTCCTCCTCTTCCTCTTCCTCTCCTCTTCCTCTTCTCCCTTATCCTCCTCCCTCTCTTCCTCTCCTCTTCCTCTTCTCCCTTATCCTCCTCCCTCTCTCCCTCTTCCTTCTCATGCACCTCCTCCTCTTCCTTTTCCTCTTTTCCTCCTCCTCCTCCTCTTCTTCCTTCTCTTCCTCCTCCTCTTCCTTTTCTTCCTTTCCTCCTCCTCCTCCTCTTTTCTCCTCCTCTTCCTCTTCCTCTCCTCTTCCTCTTCTCCCTTATCCTCCTCCCTCTCTTCCTCTTCCTTCTCATGCACCTCCTCCTCTTCCTCTTCTTCCTCTTTCTTCTCTTTCTCCTCCTCTTCCTCTTCTTCCTCTTTCTTCTCTTTCTCCTCCTCTTCCTCTTCTTCCTCCTTCTTCTCTTCCTCATCTGCTTCCTCTTCTTCCTCTTTCTCCTCCTCCTTTTCCTTCTCATGCTCCTTCTCTTCCTCCTCCTTTTCTTCCCCATCATCTTCCTCCTCCTCTTCCTTCTCCTCCTCTTCCTCTTCCTCCTCTTCCTCCTTCTCCTTCTCTTCTTCCTCTTCCTCCTCCTCCTGTCCTTTGAAAATTAAGGCAGAGTTTTAAAGAGGCGTGGGCTTCATCTCCCAAAATTCCCCAGCCAGCCACGTCGATCAAGCCATCACTCTCCCTCCAGCCAGACCCTGAGCACCCAGCAGCTCACAACTTGTGGCAAAACAACTCCAGGCCATCCATCAGTTCTGGGCTCTGTGTTGGTTTTTCGGAATAAGCCCTTGCCTTTTAGCCTTGAGATACGGCCTGAGTTTTGGCCTCGGTCGGAAAGGAGGGAGGGAAGGTGGGGGGTGGTGGTGGTGGAAGGCTCAGCAAAATATCTTAGTATATGTCAGGTTCCTTGTCGCAAAGCTACAGACGAAAGGCCCACCTCCTGCTTCGGCCCCCGAACACAAATCCCCGAATTTGACGGCTCGGCTGCAGCTTCTCTGCCACTTTGTCTTCCGCACCGGCTGAGTTATAGACTTTCTTATTTTCCTTCTTTTTCCTCCTCTTGTACGCCCAGGGCTGGCAAAAGGGGTTGCAAGGAATTGGGGATGTCTAGTTGAATGAAAAAGAAGGACCGGGGGTGACATGAAGCCAGTGTTTCGGTATCTGAGGGGCTGCCCACAAGAAGAAGGGGGTCCCCCTGTTTTCCAAAGCACCGGAAGGCAAAAGAAGAATAACACAATAACAGAGTTGAAAGGGACTTCGGAGGTCAACTAGTCCAGCCCCCTGCTCAAGCAGGAGACCCTAGGCC
>JAKOOJ010000023.1:1110000-1277500 GCA_022577455.1 Arizona elegans | reverse complement strand
CATCCATCCATCTAGCCATGAATCAATCAATCAATTAATCAATCAATCAATCAACTCATCCATCCATCAATCAGAATAGGGCCGGAAGGGACCTTGGAGGTCTTCTAGTCCAACCCCCTGCTCAAGCAGAAGACTCTAAGCCATTTCAATCAATTAATCAATCAATCAATCAATCAATCAATCAATCAATCAGAATAGAGCCGGAAGGGACCTTGGAGGTCTTCTAGTCCAACTCTCTGCTTAAGCAGGAGAGGGAACAAATGGCTGCCCAGCCTCTTCTTAAAAATCTCCAGTGATGGAGTGTCCGCAATCTTCTGAAGGGAAACCTTTCCACTGATGGATTAATTCCAATAATCAGGAAATTTCAACTCTGAATGGTCGCTAAACGAACGTTGTGAGTCGAGGACTACCGGAATAAAACTGCAAATCGGCGACACCGTATTGGCCCTTGTTTCACTGCCCGGATTTCGTCAGCCCAATTTTGTGACTCAGAAAGTTGCGGCAATTCCAAGGAGAGGAAATAAAAAAAAACAACAACCCTCGCTTCTCTTTACGCCTGTTCATGCTTGGTCGGTAAACGAAACACAGGAGGTTGTTGCCTGCCCGCCTTATATTTTGCAGCATATTCTGCCAAAAGAAAAAAGAAAAAAAGCAAATTTCTGGCCCAGTCCAAAAGGAGGCCTGCCATGGATAATAAATAAGTATGAAGGATGGTGCATAAAAATCATTTTTAGATGTGTGACGGCCATGCCATCGGTTGCAAACAATCCCATTCATCTCTCTTCCTGAAAAGGAAGGGCCCAGAGGCTACAATTCACACATCCACAAAGACGGAAATAATCTGTTAAAGTCAACGTTGAAGTGTGCCGGGTGAGGAGAAAGGAGCCGTTAGATTAGAACGGGATCTCTTCAGAAGTCAGAGCTGGAAAAGATCAAACCATGGAATCGCAGGGACCTCGGAGGTCTTCTAGTCTGCTCAAGCACCATTCTGGATAAATTGAAGCTGTTCAGTCTCTCTGGCAGTTGAAAACCTCCAGCGATGAAGCACCCACAATTTCTGGTGGCAAGCCGTTCCACCGATTAATTGTCCTCAACCGTCAGGAAATTCCTCCTTAGTTCTAGCTTGCTTCTCTCCTTGCTCCGTTTCCATCCGTTATCGCGAATTCCTGCAGTTGTTATGTGGTCGTTAAGCAAATCTAGCTCGTCAGGAGGTCACAAAATGGGATCACGTGACACCTCCCCCCCCCCGGAACACTGCGACCATCGTAAATCCGAGCCAGTTTTGAATTTTGATCATGTGACCATGGGGAAGCTGTAATGGTCCTAAGGATGAAAAATGGCCGTGTCATTTCCCCCCCCCAGTGCTGTGCAACTTCAAATGGCCACTAAACGAACGGCCGTAAGTCGAGGACCAGCTGCAAAGAATCTCTTTCCCTCACCCTGCAGTCGGAGCTGCATTTTATCCCTCCGTTGTAGCCAGAATAGAAACATTCGCGCAGAATCTGTCAGACGACACCGAATTGTGGAGCAGGAGAGAGATGCCATATGTGACAGAATTGTGAAAACAATAACCGAGGCCTTCTTCTCGGATATTTTTGCCGAGATCAGCCAAGGAACTGCCATCATTCACACATGGTCTTCCCACCAAGAGACCAAGCTGGCGGAGAACTTGAGAGAGCACTAGAAAAGCAGTCAATATTTATAAACAAGGCAGCCACTTGTGAGTTACACATTTTGGAGGAGCTCTTCAAACCTGAAGTTAAGGCTTTGACAGGCGGTGGCCTCAACGCCTGAAGGATTCATGACTTGCATCTATTCTTGGAGTGGAGTGGAATAGAATAGAATAGAATAGAATAGAATAGAATAGAATAGGAGAACAAGAAGAGAAGAGAAGAGAAAAGAAGAGTAGAAGAGAAGAGTAGAAGAGAAGAGAAGAGTAGAAGAGAAGAGAAGAAGAAGAGAAGAAGAGTAGAGTAGAAGAGAAGAGAAGAGAATAAGAGAGGAGACGAGGAAGAGAATGAGAAGAGAAGAAGAATACTCTTCTTCTCTTGTTCTCTTCTCTTCTACTATTCTCTTTTCTTCTACTCTACTCTACTCGAGTAGAGTAGAGTAGAAGAGAAGAGAATAGTAGAAGAGAAGAGAAGAAGAAGAAAAGTAGAGTCGAATAGAATAGAATAAGAGACGAGACGAGGAAGAGAATGAGAAGAGAAGAAGAAGAATAGAGTAGAAGAGAAGAGAATAGTAGAAGAGAAGAAGAGAAGAAGAATAGTAGAGGAGAAGAGAATAGTAGAAGAGAAGAGAACAAGAAGAGTAGAGTTGAATAGAATAGAATAAGAGACGAGACGAGGAAGAGAATGAGAAGAGAATAAGATGAATAGAATAGAATAGAATAGAATAGAATAGAATAGAATAGAATAGAATAGAATAGAATAGAATAGAATAGAATAGAATCTGGATCTTTTGGTCAAAGAGTCACAGAATCGGAAGGGACCTCGGAGGTCTTCTAGTCCAACCCTCTGACTCAAGCAGAAGACTCCATTTCAGAGATGTCATCCTTCCCCCCTGCCCCCCATCTGTCCTTGGAAACCCCCAGTGATGGAGCCCCCTCAACTTCTGAAGGCAAGTCTTTCCAAAGATCTTGCTTGAATTCTCGATTCAACCTCCAAGACAGGAGAGATTCACAAATACCCCCACCCCACAATTCTAGGAGGCAAATGCAAGATGCAAACACCCCCACCCCCACCCCATTAGCCGGAGTTGGGGGGAAAGCCATCAGACCTAGAAGCTAATGAATAGGCCATGACGGAAGCCCTCCTGCCCTCACAGCCTCGGAAGATATTTTACGCAATCCAGCAGTCTAATTAAAAATCCTTGATTTACTCCAGAGTTCTCCTCTGATTGTTGATTAATACTAATTATATACATAAATCCAGGCTGACCCAGGACCGAGAGAGACATTCGGGCATGTGGTGTAAATCAGGCTTGGAGAGAACCGGCCCCAAAAAACCTCTCCGCTTGTCTCTATAGCATCCTAGATTTTTTTTAATTCTTTTTTTTTTAATAGCTCTTTAAATTTAGCACAAAGTTTCTTGGCTTGAGCGGAAGGCCAAATTCTCAAGAGGAAATCTTGGCTTCAAGAGACCCTTCCCGTTCGACGGCCACGAAAGTACGGCAGCTCATTAGAAGGGATGAAAAGGATGCCGGAAGTCAACATCTCCAAAGAGCCCAAGGTCAAGGCAAGGAGAGATGTCCTTGAAAAGGCTGGATCAGGGGTCAGCAACCTGCAGCTCCAGAGCTGCATGTGGCTCTTTGGGCCCTCTGCTGTGGCTCCCTGTCAGGTGACCTCACCACTGGCTGGCTCCGTCCCTTGCCCTCCCCTCCCAGTCACTCCTCGCCTTCTCCTGAGAAGGTAAGGGCGACGGCACGGGATGGAGAAATGGCAGAGACAGCGAGATACAGAGAGCGGGAGAGAGAGAGATACAGAGAGAGAGGGAGAGATACAGAGAGAGGGAGAGAGAGATACAGAGAGAGAGGGAGAGAGGGGGGGAGAGAGATACACAGAGAGAGGGAGAGAGGGGGGGAGAGAGAGATACACAGAGAGAGGGAGAGAGAGATACAGAGAGAGGGGGAGAGAGAGGGGGGAGAGAGATACACAGAGAGAGGGAGAGAGAGGGGGGAGAGAGAGATACAGAGAGAGGGGGAGAGATACAGAGAGAGAGGGAGAGAGAGATACAGAGAGAGGGAGAGAGAGAGATACAGAGAGAGGGAGAGAGAGATACAGAGAGAGAGAGGGAGAGAGATACAGAGAGGGGGAGAGAGAGATACAGAGAGAGGGAGAGAGAGATACAGAGAGAGAGGGAGAGAGAGATAGAGAAAGAGAGGGAGAGGGAGAGAGAGATACAGAGAGAGAGAGAGGGAGAGAGAGATACAGAGAGAGAGGGAGAGAGAGATACAGAGAGAGGGAGATACAGAGAGAGAGGGAGAGAGAGATAGAGAAAGAGAGGGAGAGGGAGAGAGATACAGAGAGAGAGAGAGAGAGGGAGAGAGATACAGAGAGAGAGGGAGAGAGAGATACAGAGAGAGGGAGAGAGAGATACAGAGAGAGAGGGAGAGAGATACAGAGAGAGAGGGAGAGAGAGATACAGAGAGAGGGGGAGAGATACAGAGAGAGAGAGAGGGAGAGAGAGATACAGAGAGAGAGGGAGAGAGAGATACAGAGAGGGGGGAGAGATACAGAGAGAGGGAGAGAGATACAGAGAGAGAGGGAGAGAGAGATACAGAGAGAGAGGGAGAGAGAGATAGAGAAAGAGAAGGAGAGGGAGAGAGAGATACAGAGAGAGGGGGGGAGAGAGATACAGAGAGAGGGAGAGAGGGAGATACAGAGAGAGGGGGAGAGATACAGAGAGAGGGAGAGAGAGATACAGAGAGAGAGAGGGAGAGAGAGATACAGAGAGAGGGGGAGAGATACAGAGAGAGGGAGAGAGAGATACAGAGAGAGAGGGAGAGAGAGATACACAGAGAGAGGGAGACTGGACAACCACTTGTCTGGAATGGAATAGGATCTCCTGCTTGAGCAGCGGGTCGGACTAGGAGACCTCCGAGGTCCCTTCCAACTCTGTTGATCTGTTAAAAGGGAAAGGTCTGCAACAGATTTCTCAGGGTATGTGATCCAGATGACGGCAAGTCCATCATCTCTGCTGACTCTGACCCTGTTCCCTTGCTAAGATCACTTCCTGTTCTGTTCCTCAACAGCCTTCTCCGCTGAGTTAACATCTCAGCCTGTCTTCCCCAACGTGGCTCTCTTGACGGTGGGTACAACATCTCTTTTGCCTTGTTCAAAAGTTATTCCCCATCAGAAATAGCTTCTATCTCCTTCCCTCTGCTCCCTCTAACCTCGCGGAGTCTAAGATAGATGTCTTGCCCGCCATCAAAATATTCCGATATGCAGCTGGGATATTTATTCAGGGTGACCAGGATTTTTAATGGTGATTTATTCCGTGGGTTTCCCAGGGCTTGAAAGATACTGGAAATGTAAGCTTTGATGGGGGGGGGGGAGGGAGGAGGAGAAGGAGGAGGAATTGAGAAAAAGGAGAAGAAGTAAGAGGAGGGAAGAAGGAAGGAAGGAAGGAAGGAAGGAAGGAAGGAAGGAAGGAAGGAAGGAAGGGAAAGGAGGAGAAAAAGAGAAGAAGAAGCAGTGGTGGAGAAAAAAGAGGAGAAGAAAGAAGGAAAGAGGAGGGGAAGAAGGAGGAGGAGAAGGAGAAGAAGAAGGAGGAAGAGGAGGAGGAGGAGGAAAGAGGAGGGCGAGAAAAAGGAGGAGAAGGAGAAGAGGAAGGAGGAGGAGGAGGAGGAGGAGGAGAAGGAGAAGGAGAAGAAGAAGAAGAAGAAGAAGAAGAAGAAGAAGAAGAAGAAGAAGAAGAAGAAGAAGAAGAAGAAGAAGAAGAAGAAGAAGAAGAAGTAGTGGAGGAGGAGGAGAAGAAGGAAGGAAAGAGGAGGGAAAAAGGAGGGGAAGGCGGAGAAAAAGAAAGTGAAAAAGAAAAAGAAGGGGAACGGGAAGGAGGAGAAGGAGAAGGAGAAAGAGAGAGAGAGAAAGAAGGGAAGAGAGAACAGCCAGCTGACAAAACTTTTGAATGCAGCATCCATTGCTGGGCTGGTGTTTGCCCAAGCATCCCTCCAGAAAAATAAACACTTCCCAATGTTCTTTTCTCTGCATTTTTCTCCCTCAATTCTCTCCCCCCCCCACACACACACACTCCATCCCGTTTTCCCAATGGCCTTTCCTGATGAAAGGGAGGAAGGAAGCCCCTTAATAGGAGACCCTTTTATCAGGCCAAAGCTGTTCAAACAAGATACGGCCCCACGGAGGAGCTGCTGGCGAGATGGAGCAGAGAAGAAGGCCAGGAAGAAGTCGCACCTGGGCTTTTATACTGGCCAGTGGGACACAGGTAGAGACTTCCAAGGAAGAAAACCCAGCAGCACAGGATATCTGCCTTCGAGAAGCCATGAGGAAGATGATGGTCATCTTCCTCATGGCTTACGTTGCGGTCGTAAGTCGAGGACCACCTGTGGGGTGTCCCCCCTCCACTCCGTAGTTCCTCCCGTTCGCTTTGCATGCTGTTCCAATTCTGCCCCGCTTGGTTAACGGAGGGCTTTTACAAACATGCATTGGGGAGTGTGGGAAAATGAACCGATATGCATTTTGTAAACATGCGTGTTTGAAGCACCGGGATACGAGTTATAATTGCAATTCCAAACGTGTTTCAGGCCCTCCAGAGAAACTCGGGAGAGTCTCTACCTGTGTCCCACTGGCCAGTATAAAAGCCCAGGTGAGACTTCTTCCTGGCCTTCTTCTCTGCTCCATCTCTTCAGCAGCTCCTCCGTGGGGCCGTATCTTGTTTGAACAGTTGGCAGCTTTGGCCAGAAAAAAAGAGAATTATTATTTTTTCTTTTGCCTTTAAATGACCTTTACTCCCTGGGAAACCCATCAAGAAATCACAGAAGCTCGGCGGAGAAAAAAATGGAAATGACGGAGGTGAGGGTTTTTTTTGGTGGGGGGGGGCGTTTTGCAAACTTCCAGGATTGGGGGCAATATTGCCAGGCAGACGCACGCAGCCTCCGCGCATAATAAGTGTACATATGGAGCGAACGAAATTGGTGATTTAACACAACCGGCGTTTTATGGCTGCATCTCGTCTTTTGAGTTTTGTCAGTAATTTGCACGCAGGAGAAGTCGCTGATGGGGACGGCCATCTGCTAGAAAGCCCTGCGTTCGATGATGGGGAGGGGGGGGGGTTATTATTTTTTTTTAAAAAAAAGCAGACACTGAATTCCAGGCAAAGAGGAAAGGGCGGAGAATGACACCGGGAGGCGCAAAAGGAAAAGGGGATGGGGGGGGGAGGGAGGAAGAGGACGGGGAGGGTGAGAGGGGGCGATCTTAAGAGGGGGGGAGAGACAGAGAAAGAGAGGGAAAGGGAGAGGGAGAGGGAGAAAGAAGGAAGGAAGCAAGGAAGGAAGGAGAGAGAGAGAGAGAGAAAGAAAGAAAGAAAGAAAGAAAGAAAGAAAGAAAGAAAGAAAGAAAGAAAGAAAGAAAGAAAGAAAGAGACAGGAACAGAGAGAGAAAGAGAAAGAGAGAGAGACAGGGAGAGACAGAGAAGGAAGGAAGGAAGGAAGGAGAGAGAGAGAGAAAGAAAGAAAGAAAGAAAGAAAGAAAGAAAGAAAGAAAGAGACAGGAACAGAGAGAGAAAGAGAAAGAGAGAGACAGGGAGAGAAAGAGAGAAAGAGACAGAGAGATAGAAAGAGAAAGAAAAGAGGAGGGAAAGAGACAGAGAAAGACAGACAGAAAGAGACACAAGAGAGAGAGAGAGAAAGAAAAGAAAGAAAGGAAGGAAGGAAAGAAAGAAAGAAAGAAAGAAAGAAAGAAAGAAAGAGAAAGAAAGAAAGAGACAGGAACAGAGAGAGAAAGAGAAAGAGAGACACAGGGAGGGAGAGAGAGACAGAAAGAGAAAGGAAAAGGAAAAAGAGAGACAGTGAGAGGGACAGAGAGAGTATGAGAAAGAGAGAGAGAAAGAAAGAGGAAACTATCTCTTGATTGAACAGTCACTAAACAAATGGTTGTAAGTTGAATACTACCTGTTGTTGAAAAAGGGTTGAATGACACAATACGGGCATAATTCCCTGCGTTGTTAACAGCTGCCCAACTAACTGTGCCTCCCCGATCACCTCTACAACCTAAGAGGTTTTGGGGGGGCTATGCAGTGCAATTGGACAGCCACTTGTCCGGAATTGTATAGGGTTTCCTGCTTGAGCAGGGGGTTGGACTAGAAGACCTCCAAGGCCCCTTCCAACTGTTTTGTTTTGTTCTGTTCTCTGCACACCTTGAAAAATGAAAGAGAAGATCTTCAGTTCTCTTCTTTAGCCCGTCTCTGGGGTTCATTCAAGCAGTACACTCTTTCTCTCTCTCTTTCTCTCTCTTTCTCTCTTTCTCTTTTTTCTTTCTCTTTTCCTTCTCTCTTTCTTTCTCTTTCTTTCTCTTTCTTTCTCTCTCTCTTTCTCCTTTCTCCGTTTCTCTTTCTTTCTTTCCTTCTCTCTCTCTCTTTCTTCCTCTCTTCCTCTCTCTTTTTCTCTTTTTCTTTCTCTCTCTTTTTCTCTCTTTCTCTTTCTTTCCTTCTCTCTCTCTTTCCCTCTCTCTCTCTTCCTCTTTTGTGTCTTCGAGCAAGAAGGGAGAAAGCAAAGAGAGGGGGGTTGGCTTTTAAGGGAAAGCAGAGGGGCTTTGCTCGATGGTTTTTTTTAAAATCTACTCTCTAACAACCTTCTTCAGTTTCATAGTGCGAGAAACGGAGACGCAAACGAACTGCAAGAAAAAATTAAAAATTTGCTGATATTTCTATTTCAACCAGCCTCGGTTTTTGCAAAGCAGCTTAACGTAGGCTGGCAAATAAATAAATAATCAGGAAAGAGGAAAAAAGAGAGTAAGCGAGAGAGAGAGAAACAATAAACCCAAAACCATCACGTTTTTTTCTTCCAAGACCTATCAAAATGTCAACATCTATTCTGTTGCCCGTGTTTTGGGTCCAAGCCGGAGCGAAAGAAACAGAACGATCCAAAATATTACATTTGCATAATTCCACTTGGAGAGAAAGCAGAGATAACCTCCAAAAAAAACCCCAACAACAATAAATCTTGAAATCCTCTCACTCAAAATGACCTCAAAAAGATTTCACATTCAAAGCAAAAGATTCAATTTTCTGGAGAGAGGAAGAGGGAGGGAGGGAAGGGGAGAGGAGGGAGGGAGAGGGAGGGAGGGAGAGAGAGGGAGAGGGAGAGTATGAGAGGGAGGGAGAGGGAGAGGGAGGAGGAAGAATCTGTGGATGGGAGGAGATTTAACCCGCGGAACAACCTGACTCATGAGAGAATCTCTTCCCCCTGAGTTGGGGGCTTCCAAGAGAGGCTGGCTTGCCATCTGTCCCAAGCCCCTTAGCAGATCTTGCACCAAGTGGTGGTGGTGGGTGGACTATAGGACCTCTAAGACCCTGTCAGCCTGGAAAGGTGATTCAGACAAGAAGTGCATTGAAGAATACTAGTTCTATTTTTACTGTATGGTTACAGGAACAGAACCTTGCAACCTCTCTCTCCTCTCCCCCACCCCACTCATCTCTACAGTTTAAGAAACTAGGGAGGGTGTCTTGTGAGATGCTTCTAACACCCCTTTTCCTTCTGGGGGCTCAGCTGTTTCTTATCTGACCGATGTCTAGTCTGCGTCCCTTCCTCCTGTCTCTCAAGTCAATCTCTCAATCTCGCAAGTCTGAAAGTACCTCTTCCCCCCTCCCCTTTACAGCCAAAGAAACTAGGGAGGGTCCCTTCTGTGATGCTTCCCACACCCCTATTTCTTCCAAGGGTTCAGCAGCTTCTTATCTGATTATTGCCTAGTCTGTGTCTCTTCCTCCTGTCTCTCAAGGCCATTCCCACAGACCATTACAATATTTCTGCCCCCTCTTCTTTACAGCCAAAGAAACTAGGGAGGGTCCCTTCTGTGATGCTTCCCACACCCCTATTTCTTCCACGGGTTCAGCAGCCTCTTATCTGATTATTGCCTAGTCTGTGTCTCTTCCTCCTGTCTCTCAAGGTCTTTTCCACAGACCATTACAATATTTCTGCCCCCTCTTCTTTACAGCCAAAGAAACTAGGGAGGGTCCCTTCTGAGATGCTTCTCACACCCCTCTTTCTTCTAAGGGTTCGTCTGCCTCTTATTGTCTAGTCTGTGTCTCTTCCTCCTGTCTCTCAAGGTCTTTCCCACAGACCATTACAATATTTCTGCCCTCTCCCCAGCCAAAGAAACTAGGGAGGGTCCCTCCTGAGATGCTTCCCACACCCCTTTTCCATCCGTGGGCTCAGCTGCCTCTTATCTGATTGTTGTCTTGTCTACATCTCTTCCTCCTGTCTCCCAAGGCCATTCCCATAGACCACTGCAATATTTCTGCCCCCGCCTCTTTACAGCCAAAGAAACTAGGGAGGGTCCCTTCTGAGATGTTTCCCACATCCCGCTTTCTTCTAAGGGTTCGTCTTCCTCTGATCTGATTATTGTCTAGTCTGTGTCTCTTCCTCCTGTCTCTCAAGGTCTTTTCCACAGACCATTAGAGTCTCTCTCCCAACTCTACGGTTTTATGACTTAGCCTAGATGCCAGACAAAACCCTTAACCCAGCATCTCTGCTCTGCTAGATGCTATAAGAGGCTGGCCCCCAACCATTCTGGCACTGACAACCACCACCACCACCTGCCTTCTCTACTGCACAATGCACAATTTTCTAAGTCCTTTGTGCATTCTTGGCTCTTAACCTTTAACCCGGTTCAAACTAAGGTTAAAACCACGACCCGGAGACCATCTAAGCAAATGAGCACGCGTCTCATTTTTCTTCGATCAAGCTGTAATCACCGCGGTAACTGGAATTCTGCAGTGCTGCTAATAATACAGAGAGCTCCGCCCCCCCCATGTCTCCCACCTTTGCGCCCCGCTTCTCCGGAGGTCAACCCTAATTAGGAGCTTAATTTGTCACTTCCTCTCCTTCCTTCCAAACCGGATTATAACCATCCCTGGATGCATTGATTAGAGCAGGTCTCCAGCAGAGCGCACGAAACACTCAGGAAAGTGACTTTCAACCAGTTAAAACATTCGGCGAATTTAATGAAGTAGGTTTGCTAAAGCGACTGGGAAATAATTTGTGGCTTATTTTATGTCTTCCTTGCCACAGTGGTTAAGCAAGCCTTGTTAAGTTAGGTTAACCTGGTTGTTAAGTGAATCCGGCTCCCCCCTTGACATTGCTTGCTGGAAGGTCGCAAAAGGGACCCCGGGGGGGGGGGGGGGACACTGCGATCCGACCGTCATATATATGAACCAGTTGCCAAGTGTCTGAATTTTGATACCCCAGCTCTTTTCCAAAACAGACTGTATAAGACTGTATAAGACAATGATGGCGAACCTTTTGGCCATTGCTTGCCAGGAGCGAGGGGGAGCGTGGGGGGTCACGAGCGCACGTGCCCAATGCCATAATTCTATGTGCCCCGCCCCCATGCATGCAACCCCCCTCCCCCTGCTCCTGGCATGCGATGATCCGGTGGGCATGTTTTTCTCTCTCCTCAGGCTCCAGAGCCTTCCTAGGAGTCTGGGGAGGGTGAAAATGGCCTTTCTCGGTCGTAAGTCACTATTTTTCTACTGCCGTTCAGGGTCTCTCAGCCAGCTGTGCTACAAACCTCCCTAAAATTCGAGCGTGTTTGCCAAAAGAAACTGGGGAAGGAAGGAAGGAAGGAAGGAAGGAAGGAAGGAAGGAAGGAAGGAAGGAAGGAAGGAAGAGAGAGGGAGGGAAAGAATGAAGGACAGAGAAGGAGGAAAGAAGGAGGGAAATGAGAGGGAGAGAGAAAGTGCAGAAGCAGGAAAGAAGAGAGAAGAGAAGGAAGGAAGGAAGGAAGGAAGGAAGGACGGAGGAAAGAAAAGGGAGATGGGGAAGGAAGAAACTAAAATTGGAAATAAGGAAGGAAGGAGGTTAAGGGAAGGAAGGAAGGAAGGAAATAAAAGGGAGGGGGAAGGAAGGAACTAAAATTGGAAATAAGGAAGGAAGGAGATAAGGAAGGAAGGAAGGAAGGAAAGAAGGAAGGAAGGAAGGAAGGAAAGTGGAGAGAGGGAGGGAAAGAATGAAGGACAGAGAAGGAAGGAGGGAAAGAAACGAGGGGGAGAGAGAAAGCGCAGAAGCAGGAAAGAAGGGAAAAGGGAGGGAGGGAGGGAAGGAAAACGCACCCAGCCAGAGAAGCTGCAGCAGCTGATAAGGTGGCCCCCAAGGGGGTCTGCCCCAAAGCACCCTCCCCAGCCCACCCACCCCCCACTCCTCCACTCTTCCCGATGCTCCCTCTGCAAGCGAAGGCCTGTTGCACAATCATCCTCCTGGCAATGCAGAGAAGGATGCGATGCAAACTGGGGTGGGGGGTTTGCATTCCTCGGATCCCCCCCCCCATGGGGACTCCGATGGTGTCATCCTGGGTTTTTTGCTGGAGGCATCAAGCTGGCTTGCAAAGCAAATGAAGCCCCCCCCCCCCCGCCCCCCGAGAAGCCCGGAGCCAGCTTCAGCCTCAGGCTGTCCTTCTGAGGTGGCTTTTCAAGATGAAGGCGAAGGGCAGCCATCTTCACCCAACCCTTGGGGCTACCACAAAACCCACCTTTGAAGAACCGGGAAGTCCAGACCGGTGGCAAGAGGAACATCTCGTCAGCTGAGATGATTAAAGATGGAGTCGGGGAAGGTTTTTCGTCGCTCGGAGGTAGGGGACCGCTGGATGTCCCTTTCGTGGCGTATGGATATCACCTGGGTTACCTTCTGAGGTTCCTCAAGAGAAGGATCAAGGCTTGGAGAAATCAAGCGATATTGAACCCATCTCAAACGTCCCTTGCATTTTGCCGAAAAGACAGCCAAGAAGAAAGGTGAGATGGAAAAATCAAAAAGGACATCTTGAAACCCTTCCAACTGGGGCCGTGTTGGAGACAAGGAGGCACCAGGAGCAAAGATCTCCTAGGAGAAGAGTCAGCAGTCCGACCTTTGAGACCAGCAGGGACTAAAGCCATGGAGAAGTCAACTCAAGCCTCTTTCCCGTTGAGTGATCCACCTGGTTGACATGTTGGGACATTCTGCAGCTCACCATCCCTTGCAGCTCCATGGAGACCTGACGTTTAAGTCCCAGTGGCCCTTGACAACGCGGAGGAGTTGAGGCTTAATTCTCAGTTGTGGAGTTAACACAGGGCTTAACCAGGTTTGGATCTAGACCAGACTGCGGGTGCAGACAGTCAAATATCCCCAAAAAGAAGATGTGGAGAAGAGAAGATCGAGCTCTTCTGACATACCAGTGAAGGAGATGGAATTGTATTTTTTTTATATATTGCACTAAATCAGGGGTCCTCAAACTACGGCCCCTGGGCCGGATGCGTGCAATGAATGTTTCTGTTACTGCAGAGAGTCTCCCCCTTCTGGGTCTTTTTGTGCGGGTTGGAGGGGGCCAGAAATTTTAACTCGGGATCTGCTTCGGCTTCCTGGTGTGGGGCTGGGGGGAAGAGCCGCTGGTGGCAAAGAGCCGGAGGGCCTCGTTCCAGTGGGACTGCATCATGGCCTGGAACTGGCTGACCATCTCAGCCTGCTGAGCCTCCAGGCGCCGATACCTGGCCTTGCACTCCCGCAGGTCTTCCCTCTGCTTGGAAAGCCTATGCTCCTAGTCCTCAGTGAGGTGCTTCTGCTGAGCCTCCTTCTCGGTCAGATCCAATTTGAACTGAGCTGTTTTGCCAACTCTTTCTCATTTTGCTTCCTATTGGGGCTCTAAGGATCCCGGGCGGGGAGGCAAGGAGTGGCTGGGAGGGGAGGGGTGAGTAGAGGCCGACGAGGCGCCCCTCGACGTGAGTGACATCGAGTTGGCCACGCCCACCCAGTCACATGACCACGTAACCACGCCCACCCAGCCGGGCATTAGGCAGATCATATTAGTGATCCACGGGATTTAAAATTATGAATTTAGTGGTCCCTGAGGTCCGAAAGATTGGGGACCAGTGGATTAGAAGAACTCCAAGTTCTCTTCCAACTCTGTCAATCTATAATTCAGATTTATGTAATGTCTCGATTCTCTTCCGAAAGAGAAGAGCCCTTGGTTCCACAGAAACAGAGTTGGGGTCTTTGTGAAAGTCCCATCCTAAGCTGCAGGAACCTTGAGTTAAATCACGTAGGAACTTCAAAGGATTTGGGCATCACCTTGTATTTTATTGAACCTGGTTTCGACAGGCGTCCAACCCTCCTTTTATAATACTCCAGCTGCTATGAACTACACGACCACAAGACTCAACCAGCTTCTCCTCACCTTGCCTACCTCAACGGAGTGACATCAACTTTGCCAGTTGTCAAAATCTCCTTTCTCACTCCGACTTATGCCTAACAAAATTACGGCGCAACTGCTTTGAGGTTCTTTCTCGGATTTTGTTCTTTTTTCTCGGGACCTTTTCTGTAGCACCTCTACGTTCCCCTGACATGCTGTCACACCTGAGGACCTTCAGGGTAGGAGAAGATCTGGCTTTTTTTTTTTTTTTTCCTGGAATGGGAAGCATCTCGTCCTTGTTTTTGTTTCTGTAACGGCTTCTAAATATATCTTTGAAGGCCATCTCCGGGGCATTCGACCTTCCTGCTAAAACCATCCTTTGAATTTAATGCTTTAATATGTTTAATCTAGCCAAAATGTCAGTGGCTTGTGGGAATAAGTTCTTCCTGGGGGGGGGGGGGGGGAGTGGCCACGGTCCAGAAGACATCTGATCGTTTCCTTAAAGTCCTGCTGCTCCATCGGTGGCCAATTATATCCAGAGGAAGACCAAGCGAAGCCAACCTTTCCTTGAAAAGTAGTCACAGAATCGTAGAATGTAAGGGTTGGATGAGTCCTTTGTTGTTGTTGTTAGATGCGAAGCTGTGTCCGACCCATCGCGACCCCATGGACCACGTTCCTCCAGACCTTCCTGTCCTCTACCATCCTCTGGAGTCCATTGAAGCTCAGGCCGTCTGCTTCAGTGACTCCATCCAGCCACCTCGTTCTCCGCCGTCCCCTTCTTCTTCTTTTGCCCTCCATCGGTCCCACCATCAGGCTCTTCTCCAGGGAGTCCTTCCTTCTCATTAGGTGGCCAAAGTATCTGAGTTTCATCTTCAGGATCTGGCCTTCTAAAGCGCAGTCAGGGTTGATCTCCTCTAGGACCGACCGGTTGGATGGCCTTGCAGTCCAAGGGACTCGCAGGAGTCTTCTCCAGCATCAGAGTTCAAAGGCTTCCATTCTTTGGCCTTCTCAGCCTTCCTTATGGTCCAACTTTCCCAGCCATCCATTGCAACTCGGAAAACCATCGCCTTGACTATACGCTCAATTGTTGGCATGGCATGGATGATTCTTAGAGATCATCTAATCCAACTCTCTTCCTCTACACAGGAATCCCATTGCTACATCGTTGGGACATGGAGGCATAATGTGAGAGCTCCTGGCAACCGCACAGATGGACCTTCTCCTGATGACCTGTCCTCACCCTGGTCATTCAGAAGTTCCATTGCGGGCCCCAGGGTTGTGGTAACTGAGTCCATCATCCCCATCTTTCCTTTTGTTCAACCTTTCCCAGTATTATGGCCTTCTCCAGAGAGTTCGAGATAATTATGGCCATAATTTCGACCTGTGCCTTACGTGCAAACTACTACTTCTTCTTCTTCTTCTTCTTCTTCTTCTTCTTCTTCTTCTTCTTCTTCTTCTTCTTCTTCTTCTTCTTCTTCTTCTTCTTCTTCTTCTTCTTCTTCTTCTTCTCCTCCTCCTCCTCCTCCTCCTCCTCAAGGACTTACAAATCAGGTGAAATGTAATCTGTGCCACAGGGACAGTCAGTTTTGGCGGTCTCATAATCTCTTTAAAAACACACACACATACATACACACACACACAAACTTTCCTCTTGTACTGTAGCTTTCCTTAACAGATCCCCTCCGTACACAAATCTCCCCAGTATCTGGGTTTTTCTTGCAATTATACCAAAGGCCCATGCATATTTGATGTTGTGTTGTTGTGCTAGCAAGTTCTGCGGGTTTTATCACTCTGCTGCAATTATGCCCTGTGGGTTGGATTGTGACACTTGGCTTGCTTGCTTCCTTCCTCCCTCCCTCCCTTCCTTTTCCTTTCTTCCTTTCTTTCCTGCTCCTTTTTTCCTCCCTTCCTCCCTTCCTTTTCCTTTCTTTATTTCTTCCCGCCTCCGTTCCTGCTCCTCCCTCCCTCCCTTCCTTTTCCTTTCTTCCTGCTTTCTTTCCTGCTCCTTTTTTCCTTCCTTCCTCCCTTCCTCCCTTCCTCCCTTCCTTTTCCTTTCTTTATTTCTTCCTGCCTCCGTTCCTTTTCCTTTCTTCCTGCTTTCTTTCCTGCTCCTTTTTTCCTCCCTCCCTTCCTCCCTCCCTCCCTTCCTTTTCCTTTCTTCCTGCTTTCTTTCCTGCTCCTTTTTTCCTCCCTTCCTCCCTTCCTCCCTTCCTTCTTTCCTTCCTTCCTTCCTTCCTTTTCCTTTCTTTATTTCTTCCTGCCTCCATTCCTGCTCCTTTTTTCCTCCCTTCCTCCCTTCCTCCCTTCCTTCTTTCCTTCCTTCCTTCCTTCCTTTTCCTTTCTTTATTTCTTCCTGCCTCCATTCCTGCTCCTTCCTTCCTCCCTCCCTCCCTTCCTTTTCCTTTCTTCCTGCTTTCTTTCCTGCTGCTTTTTTCCTCCCTTCCTCCCTTTCTTCTTTCCTTCCTTCCTTCCTTTTCCTTCCTTTATTTCTTCCTGCCTCCATTCCTGCTCCTTCCTTCCTCCCTCCCTCCCTCCCTTTTCCTTTCTTCCTGCTTTCTTTCCTGCTGCTTTTTTCCTCCCTTCCTCCCTTTCTTCTTTCCTTCCTTCCTTCCTTTTCCTTCCTTTATTTCTTCCTGCCTCCATTCCTGCTCCTTCCTTCCTCCCTCCCTCCCTCCCTTTTCCTTTCTTCCTGCTTTCTTTCCTGCTGCTTTTTTCCTCCCTTCCTCCCTTTCTTCTTTCCTTCCTTCCTTTTCCTTTCTGTATTTCTTCCTGCCTCCATTCCTGCTCCTTCCTTCCTCCCTCCTCCCTTCCTTCCTTTTTCCTTCCTTCCTTCCTTCTTTCCTGCTCCTTCCTTCCTCCCCCTTTCCTCCTTCCCTCCTTCCCAAGTGACTCTGCACTCCTTACAATTCTAAAACTCTACAACAATTAAAAAACATAAACCAGTTTTTCTTTTTTTAAAAAAACAAAACCACCCAGAACCTTCCTTTTCTCAATGAAGCCCCTTCTTCCCCCATCACAGGGGATTTCCAGAAGGGGAATCCAGAAAGGGGGAGGGGTCCTGGGTGGGTGGGGGTGGTGGTGGAGGGAATGAGGAGGCGGAAGCAGAGCTTTGGCCCATCCACGTAGCTGTGAAGACTTTAAAGGGATTTTTTTTTTTAATTAAACTGAAAAAAGACCGAACCCACGATGCCCCCTCATAAAGCAGATAATTTTACAGCTGGGTGGTCTCCCTGTGATGTACTTCAAAGCCATTTTCAAGCGACATAAAGTTTAACATACCGGTACATCTGCCTACCCACCAGATTCTACATGGAATTTTAAATTTAATTATATGAAAGGATGGCTACGGAGGGGCTAGCAAGAATGCTAAACGGCTGGAATGGGGAGAAGGAGAGCAAAAAAAAAATAAAAATAATATCCTTTATTTTTGGTGGAAAGGCCAGAGTTTTGTGTTTGTGCATGTGTGTGTGTGTGTGTGTGTCTCTCTTTTTTGAAATCTGTTTCTCACAGGGAAAGGTGAGGTGGGGGGGGCAAAAATATCATTTTGATGCTTGGATTGATGGCGGCTTGCGATCGATTTTGGGGCTCTGAAAATGTTTATCCGTTTATATGTTGCTTTTCTGGCACCCAAACCTCTCGCCCGCTGACAGCTTATCTTTGGCCTCCATGTCAGGCTTTTGGCTTAGACGTTGTACAGAAAATAGATTTCTTTAAAAAAAAAAGAAAGAAAGAACAATAATAAAAAAAAAAAGAGAGAAATACGGAATTGTATTTTTATTAGCAGCCTGAAGGCCCCAAGAGATGAAACTGGACCTGTTTTAAGGGATGGTTATTTATAATTTTGGCCGCTCGTAGGGCAGGAAGGTGACTTTATAAAGACAACTGTACACACTGACTCACACACACAACACACACGAGGGAGAAATGAAAAGGGCCAGAGAAGCTAGAAATAGCCAAGAGGGATTGGGAAGTGACAGGCAGATGTTCCTCCTGACAAAATGCAAATAATCCTAATCTCATCTCATCTAATCTAATCTCATCTCATCTCATCTCATCCAACCCAAGCCAAGCCAATCATTTATTTTATTATTTATTTTATGTTTATTTATTTATTTTTTATTTTTATTTCACTTAATTTTATTTTATTTTATTGTTTTACTTTATTTTATTATTATTTTGCTCTCGTCTCCTGTTTTGTCTTCGGTCCAAAGGGATGATTTTGGGGTGATTTTCTTACTTAATTACAGAATTCTTCAGTTCCAGGTTGCTCCTCGGCCTTGATGAGTTTCCATCCGTTGCTTCTTGTCCTGCTTTTGGGTGCTTTGGAGAATAGGTGGAAACCCCCCACCCCTCTTCTTTGGGGGCAGCCCCTCAAATATTGGAAGACTGCTATCATGTCAGCCCTAAGATGTCTCTTTGTTAGGCATAGAGCCCAACCACAACTTCATAGAAGAACAGAGTCAGAAGGGACCTTGGAGGTCATCTAGTCCAACCCCCTGCTCAAGCAGGAGACCCTTGACCACTCCAGATAAATGGCTGTCCAGTCTCTTCTTGAAAACCTCCAGTGATGGAGCCCCCACGACTTCTAGAGGCAAGCTGTCCCATCCATCCATCCATCCTTCCGTCTGTCAGGTATCTTATCAATCTCAGAATCATAAAATCACAGGGTTGGTAGGGACCTTAGAGGTCTTCTAGTCCAGCCCGCTGCTCAAGCAGGAGACCCTAGACCATTACAGACAAATGGTTGTTTAGTTTCTTCGTAAAAACCTCCAGTGCTGGAGCACCCAAAATTTCTGGAGGCAAGCCATTCCATCCATCCATCCATCTGTCCATCCCTCTGTCCGTCCTTCGGGTATCTTATCAATCTCAGAATCATAAAATCGCAGGGCTGGAAGAGATCTCGGAGGTCTTTCCACAAGCAACCTTCCCACAAGTCAAAAGGGAAAGCCAGCTGCAGATTAACAAGAGTCGGAAGGGACCTTGGAGGTCATCTAGTCCAACCCCCTGCCCAAGCAGACCAGATTCGCTTAACAACCGTGTTGCTGTCTTAACAGCTGCAGGGATTTACTTAAACTTCGGGCGCTCGGCAACTGACTCGTATCTATCACAGTCACAATGTCCTGGGGGTTGGTTACGTGATCCCCTTTTGTAGCCTTCTGACCAGCCAAGTTTTTAAGAAAATGTTGGATAACCATTTATCAACCTCCAAGGTCCCTTCCTGCTCTATTCTGATTGATTGATTGATTGATTGACTGACTGATTAGGGTCTTTTGCTTGATGGACTAGAAGACCTCCAAGGTCCCTTCCTGCTCTATTCTATTCCATTCCATTCCATTCCATTCCATTCCATTCCATTCCATTTCATTCCATTCTATCCTGCATTTCTATTTCTATTTCTATTTCTATTTCTATTTCTATTTCCATTTCTATTTCTATTTCTATTCTAAATCAAGGGGGAAACTAGATTCATTTAAGAACCATGTGACTAATTTGACAAGTGAGCTGATTTGACTAACTTAACCATGGGGTCCAAAAAACTCAACAAAACAACTCGCTTAGCAACGGAAATTGTGGTGGTAAATCAAGGATTATTTGTAAAAGTCCCTCTTTTGGGGGAAGAAAAAAAAAAAAGGCGGAATTCGCACGGGTGCTTTCTCCAAAATTAGACACCCGCCTTGCAAACATCCAGCCAAGGTCACCGTCCGATTCCAAACAGAAAATACGAATGTCTTGGCCAGCGAAGCTCCAGCAGCCCACGCTTCCTTTTCCACCCCCAAAACCAACCATGTTCCCCCCCCCAAAAAAAGGAAAAAAAAAAAACACAGGGAAAATATTTTCATTTAAATGCAAAGTGGATGAGATCGGAGGACCGGATAAAAAGATGCACAAACGATTTCTCTCCAGGTAAGCTCCATCGGAGATGCGCTGCTCGTTTCTCACCATTTCCCCATTGACGGTTGTTTGCGTGGGGAGGGGGGGAGCGCCTTCCCCTGCTCCTTAAATTGGCTTTTGGGGCTCCAACTGAGACAGCTTTTTCGGGTAACACGTTTGCCAGATCTCGTTCTGCTTTAAAGGGAGGGAGGGAGGGGAGAAGGGGGGAAACAGGAAGAGAGAAGACCCCGACTGGCCTTGTCTTTTCATCTGTACAGGTAAGCCGGTGGTTGGTAACCCAGAGCAAACCGGCATTAAACATTCATCTGCCCAGCGAGTGGCCGCCGAGTGCGAATCTTCCAACCGTTCTTCCATCAAATGCCCCGCCGAGAAACCCACGAGGCAGCTAAAAACTCTCAGCGAGGAGGAACAAAGAGGAAGGGGTTGCGATGAGCAAACACCCCACGGTGGGAGAATCAAAGCGGAAAGGTCTCACTCCGAGAGCGAGGCGGTGTTGGGGATATACGGCAAAGGCTCGGAGCGTCAAGGATGGCCCAGGACAGGGGTAGGCAACTTTAAACACTCAGAGCCACAAAGCCCCTAACCGGAAGTCCCCCCATTCAATTCTGGAGCCAACCGGAAGTCCGGTTCCCCCCACTATAGTGTCTCCTCCTAGCACGGCGTCCTTTTTCCTCTACCTATCCTAACTGAAAGCCCTATCAATTGTGAAGCTGACGGGCGACAGGGAGCTACAGCAGAGGGATGAAAGAGCCACATGTGGCTCCAGAGCCACAGATTGCTGACTCTTGGCCCAGGAGAACCTCAACGAAGGGACGTTCCTCTGCTCCAGGGAGGTCCCAAAGAGAGGTGGGCACTCATGGAGGTCCCAAAAGAGAGGTGGGCATTCATGGACCCCCTTGCTTGCCCTTCTAGGACTTCCGGAAAGAGCGTCAAAGATGAACAAGGGTCTCAAGGCCAAACCGTACGACGAGCGATTGAAGGAACTGAGTTGTCTAAATGAGGAGAAGGTGACATGATAGCATCTTCCAATGTTTGAGGGGCTGTCAGAGAGAAGAGGGGGGGTCAACCCATTCGTAGGGGTGACATGGATAGCAGTTTCCAATAATTGAGGGGCTCCTACAAAAACGAGGGACGTGGTGACTCAGTGGCTAAGACGCTGAGCTTGTCGATCGAAAGGTCGGCTGTTCAGCAGTTCGAATCCTGAGTGCCGTGTAACGGGGTGAGCTCCCATTCCTTGTTCCAGCTTCTGCCAAACTAGCAGTTCGAAAGCACATCAAAAATGCAAGTAGAAAAATAGGGACCACCTTTGGTGGGAAGGAACAGCCTTCCGTGCACCTTTGGCGTTGAGTCATGCTGGCCACATGACCACTGAGACGTCTTCGGACAGCGCTGGCCTTTGGCTTTGAAACGGAGATGAGCACCACCCCCTAGAGTCGGGAACAACTAGCACATACGTGCAAGGGGAACCTTTACCTTACAAAAACGAGGGAGACAACCTATTTTGCAAAGCACCAGAAGGTAGGACAAGAAGCGATGGATGAAAACCAACCAAGGAAAGAAGCAACCTGGAACTAAGGAGAAATTTCCTGAACAATTAATAAAGTGAAACAACTTGCCACCAGAAGTTGTAGCTGACTCATCACTGGAGGCTTTTAAGAAGAGACCGGACAGCCACTTGTCTGGAATGGTCTAGGGTCCCCTGCTTGAGCAAGGGGTTGGACTAGAAGACCTCCAAGGTCCCTTCCAGCTTTATGATTCTATGTTTTTTTGGCTTTCAGGGTCCTTCCTATAGAACAGGGGTCTCCAACCTTGGCAACTTTAAGCCTGGAGGACTTCAACTCCCAGAATTCCCTATAGAAGACCGAGCCCCTTATCTAAACTTGCTCCTGCAGAATTTCCACTGTTCAAAGGGAAGGAGGGGAGAGAGAGAGAGAGAGAGAGAGAGAGAGGGAGGGAGGGAAAGAACGAGGCACTAACACGTCGGTTGGTCGGACAGCTGTCGTTTGCCAATCGCCTTCTGCAAACTGCCAGAATACAGCACCTGTGACATAGAAATAATAATATACGGGCCGAAGCCAAAAGAAGTGTGAACTGAAGGGGTGGTGGGGAGAGGAAAAGGAAGTGATGGGAATATTCTCACCCTGCCTGCCCGCCCACCAAAGCTTGGGAGGGGCTGTCAGTCTTACCAGGTAGACAAGAAAGGGAACACAACTAAAGTTGTTGCTACTTCATTGGAAAGCTACATGGATAGGACCTTGCAATCGTTGAAAGTACAATTCTCCCACGGTCTCTTTTACAGCCTCAGAAATTAGGGAGGGTCCCACCTGAGTTACTTTCTTTGCCCATTAGGCAGCTCTGGGCTATGCTGTCTCTTATCAGACTGTTCCCTTGGCTGTATCTCTTTGCCCTGTCCCCAAAGGTCCTTCCCACACACTACCACAAGAACTTTACAAGTTTGAAAGTACAATTCTCTCCCTGTCTCCTTTACAGCCTGAGAATCTAGGGAGGGTTCCTTCTGAGCTTCTTACCCCTTCCAATATCCAAGTGCAGGCTTGCTATATCTTATCTGACCATTCCCTTAGCTGGGTCTCTTTGTCTCATCTCCCAAGGTTCTTGTCACCCACCCCTACAAGAATCTTGCAATTCTGAAAGCACAATTCTCCCGCGGTCTCATTTACAGCCTGAGAAACTAGGGAGGGTCTCTTTTCCCACCCATTATCCAGCTGCAGACTCAGCTGACTGTTATCTGACCATTCCCTTAGCAGTATCTCTTTGTCTCATCTCCCAAGGTCCTTCTCACGCACCCCTACAAGAATTCTTGCAAGTCTGAAAGTACATTTCTCCCGCGGTCTCATTAGCCTAAGAAACTAGGGAGGGTCCCTTTCTCCAACCATTATGCAGTTGTGGGCTATGCTGACTCTTATCTGACCATTCCTTTGCCTGTGTCTCTTTTCCTGGTCTCCCAAGGTCCTTTGCACATACCATTACAGGTGCCAACAGCTCTGATAACTATTCTGATTTGCATTTGTAGATCGGGAGGGAGGGAGGAGGAGAAGGGGGAGAGGAGGAGGAGGAGGAGGAGGAGGAAGAGGAAGAGGAAGAAGAGGAGGAGGAGGAAGAAGAAGAGGAGGAGGAGGAGGAGGAGAAGGAGGAGGAGGAGGAGGAGGAGGAAGAAGAAGAAGAAGAAGAAGAAGAAGAAGAAGAAGAAGAAGAAGAAGAAGAAGAAGAAGAAGAGGAGGAGGAGGAGGAGGAAGAGGAAGAAGAAGAGAGAAAAGACAGAGAAAAGATAGAGAAAAGATATAGGATATTTTGAAATTAATACCCCACAATCAGAGATAACAGCTTGATAGAACAAGTGTTAGTCCCGAAAGGAGGTTTATGGTTTGGCCTATCCCATTTGGGCTGCAATCATTCGGACGGCCACAAGAGGTCAGGCAAAGGCTACCAAAACCCACTTGGCTCTTTGCTGCCCTCCGTTGGAGCATCACCAAACCTGCCAATCTGACCCTGCAACCCAAAATGGACTGACCCAGGATAGCGTTCATGCTTCATCGCCTTCAACGGACTCCTTTTGCAGAGTTCGGGCCTGCTTACTTATTTTCCATCGTTTATCAAAAAACCCACCCCTCTTTTCTGCCCTTCCTCGTTCCAAGTGCTAATTATTTGGCCATTCCCATGGCGATTCAACGGCCTTGGCAGGCTTCAACCTCACCCCCACCCCCAACAGAGTTGCTGTCCATCTCTAGACCTTTTTTCCATTCGTCACAACATGACAAGTCTCTTTTACGCAAATGGAACGTCCTTCTATCAGCCAGCATCATTTGGTTATAAATATTCGCTTTTTAAAATAATAATAATAATAATAATAATAATAATAATAATAATAATAATAATAATAAAAATAATAAAAAGAGCCACCCCACTCTTTTAATCAATTTTTTTTCTTTTGCTCAATGACAAGAAACCAAGAGATACCATATTTTTTCAAAAATAAGACTTCCCTGTATAATAATTGGGCTTTTGAGTGCATGCTGGAAAATAAGCCCTCTCAAAAATAAGCCCTCCTTGAAAATATTTAAATGCATGCATAGCCAGTCCCCGCCATTTCCTCTGGTTGGGGTTTAGGGAGACAGAGCTGGAAATGAGGTAAGAAGTCAAGAGGAGCCTCGTCTTACTCCACGCGCCCCAAAATAATAAGACCTCCCCGAAAATAAGGCCAAGTGCTTATTTCAGGGTTCAAAAAAAATATAAGACAGGGTCTTATTTTCGGGGGAAACACGGCAATATATAAAAAAAGTGGCTATTATCCTCCCTATCTCAATTTTATGTGCCAAATTTCTAGACAATGAAACTTTTGCAAATAAATTCACACACACCCACAAAAAAAAATTAAAGGAATTAAAATATATTCCTCTAGCAGCAAAATTTCTCACCCCAATTTTTTTTTTCTGCCCTACCGCCCAAAACAAAATTGCAAAAAATCGGAGGGACGATCATTAAAGGTTAATTATCAGTAACTTAAAGGTTATTTTTGCATACTTCACCTCCTGGACAAAAGCTGGTTCTTCATTAACATGCCGGGACATAAATTAAAGTGGGAAGGCATTTAAAATGCCAAAAAGTCTTTGGTTTTATGACCCAGTGAAAAAAGACCGTGAATAAATATGAGTTTGTGGGAGGAAGAGTCCTTGGCCGACTCTTGGGGTCGGGTGGAGAGATGCCATCACAAAAGAGAAGAATAAAATAAAATAAAAATTGAACGTAGATATTCTGACAATCCTGCCTGATCCGTAACGTCTTAACCAAAGACAATCGGATGAATTTTCAGATTTAAAATAAAATCCCCTCTTTTGGCACGAAACGGTTGGTATCGTAAAGGGGTTCATCAAGTTATAGTCACACCTAGCAATCTGCTGACTCAGCACCGGTTTGTGATGAAGTGTAAAATTAGGACAAATTCGTATCCATTCTCCACAGTGAAGGCGCCAGGCTAGAGATCAGGAGGCGGGGAGTTCTAGTCTCGCCTTAAGCAGGAAAGCTGCCAGGGTGGCTTTGTGCCAATCACCAGGGGATGGGGAGTTCTAGTATCGCTCTAGTCATGAAAGCCAGCTGGGTGGCTTCATGCCAATCATTAGGAGACTGTGAGTTCTAGTTTGAGGCACGAAAGCTGCCAGGGTGACTTTGGGCCAGTCACCAGGAGACTGGGAGTTCTAGTCTCACCTTAGGCACGAAAGCCAGCTGGTTGACTTTTGGCCAATGACCAGGAGATGGTGAGTTTTAGTCCCTCTTTAGGCATGAAATCTGACTGAGTGACTATAATTTCCAGTCACTAGGAGACAGGGAGTTCTAGTCCCACCTTAGCCATGCCAGAAGGTTCCAAAAGGCAACCACAGTTGTTAAGCGAAATCTGGCTTCCCCATTGACTTTGCTGGTCAGAAGGTCACAAAAGCAGATCACGTGAGACACACCCACACACTGGGACACTTCGATCGTCGCAAATACGAGTCGGTTTTGCCAAGCGTCCGAATTTCGATCCCGTGACTGTAGGGATGTTGCAACGGTCATAGATGCGAATAAAAGGTCCCACGTCCCTTTTTCAAGAGCCGTCGTAACTTCGGTCACTAAACGAAACCTCGGCTGTAAGTCGAGGACTGCCTGCGGTACCCAGAGTCACCACCGGAGACAACAAATTCCAAGACCGAGGCTTGAACTGACTTCTCCTAAGTGAGACTTCGTGCCAAATGCCAAAAAAAAAAAGGGGGGGGGAATATTTTTTTTTCTTCGTCGGCTGCCTCGCTGCATAATTCATGGGAATCCTATTTAAAATTAAATCGTCAAAAGACGGCGAACCAGGTTTCAATTGCAACAGCACTCCGGCTCTTTAGGGGTATTTTACCCCTAAAATGGGGGCCGGCACGACCACCGAAGGGAGCCCTTATTGGCTTTCCAACTCTCTTGGAAGGACGGGAGAGGAGGGAAAAATCTTTATAATCAATATCTATTATTCCAGCTTGGTCTGACTTTACGTCTTCTGAAAACAGATTTGTGTGTGTGTGTGGATTGTATTCATGCGGGCTGGCTGACATATTCATAGGGCCGGAGAAAATCCATCAGGTTTTGTAAAACGCGACACCATTAAATCCCAGGGATTAGAAGAGACGAGGCACAAAAGGACCATTTCACCAAATGGTCCAACTTTCCTGTGGCAGGTGGAGAAACTGATCTTCTGGCCCCATCTCGGGCAAAAGCAAGGTGGTCAGAAGATGGATGTTTCACGAGGGTTGTGAGTCCCTGATAGCATCTTCCAGTATTTGAGGGGCTGCCCCAAAGAAGAGGGGGGGGGGTTTCCACCTATTCTCCAAAGCCCCTGAAGGCCAGAGAAGAAGCAACGGATGGAAGCTTGTCAAGGAGAGAAGCAACCTGGAATTAAGAAGAAATTTCCTAACAGGAAGGAAGGGAGGAAAGAAGGAAGGAAGGAAGGAAGGAATAATAAAATAGAATACAGAATTGTAGAATTGGAAGGGAATCTGGAAGTCTTCCATTATAGGACACCCTATAAGGAGGAGGAGGAAGAGAAGGAGGAGGGAGGGAGGGAGGGAGGGAGGGAGGGAGGAAGGAAGGAAGGAAGGAAGGAAGGAAGGAAGGAAGGAAGGAAGGAAGGAAGGATTAATAAAGTAGAATACAGAATTACAGAATTGGAAGGGAATTTGGAGATCTTCCATTCCAGCCTCCTGCACACCCTATAAGGAGGAGGAGGAAGAGAAGGAGGGAGGGAGGGAGGGAGGGAGGAAAGAAGGAAGGAAGGAAGGAAGGAAGGAAGGAAGGAAGGAAGGAAGGAAGGAATAATAAAATAGAATATAGAATTACAGAATTACAGAATTGGAAGGGAATTTGGAGATCTTCCGTTCCAGCCTCCTGCACACCCTATAAGGAGGAGGAGGAAGAGAAGGAGGAGGGAGGGAGGGAGGGAGGAAAGAAGGAAGGAAGGAAGGAGGAAGGAAGGAAGGAAGGAAGGAAGGAAGAAGGAAGGAAGGAAGGAAGGAAGGAAGGAAGGGCTTGCCTCCAGAAGTTGTGGGTGCGCCATCACTGGAGGCTTTCAAGAAGAGATTGGACATCTATTTGACCAGGATAGTCTAAGGTCTCCTGCTTAAGCAGGGGGTTGGACTAGAAGACCTCCAAGGTCCCTTCCCGCCCTACGATTCTTGGTCGTATGTCACCCCTGGTCCTCCTCTTCATTAAACTCGACATATCCAATTCCTGCCACCGTACTTCCTGTGTTTTTGCCTCCAGCCCCTTGATTGCTCTTCTCTGCAATCTTCCTAGAGCCTCAACCTCTTTTTTATAATATGTATAATATGCAGTATTCCACGTGTGGCCTTATAAAGCCGTCGTAATAACCCTTCGCCTGGTCTGGATTCTACCCCTCTGCTAAGGCAGCCAAGGATTGCATTGGCCCTTTTCGCCGCTGCACCACACGGCTGGCTCCTATTTAAGGGATCGTCCGCCAGGACACCAAGATTTCCTGCTGGGTTCCACGTTTTCCTTACTCCGTTAAATCCATCTGGACAGGGATCAACTCCGATCCTGCCTGAGTGAGGAATCTGCTCTTGAACAAACCTTCCGCCGCGAAATTAACAGAGAAACCTTGAGGATGATTGTCAAGGATTAAAAAAAAAAAAAAAAGAGCATCAGAAAAAACAAAAAACTCAACGATCGTTGTGTCCTTTAGTTATCTGGAAACTAAAGTTAGCTGGCTGCTTTCAAAACAACAGGATTATTTTCTCCTCTTTTCTTTTCTTTTGTTTTTCCTCCTCCTTTTAAAGGGTGTCCCCCGGCAAAGAGACGGGAGGTAGCATCCTGACCTTATCCCTGTTCATTAATTCAGCCCCACCGTTGTTTCCACTCTCCGCTCCTAACCAAGTTTGACTGATCTCAGTTCTAATGAAATTTCCCTCCGTCAAGCAGATTATTAATATTTACTGCCCCTGTTTTGACACAAACGCTGAATAATTCATCAATTAACACCGCCATTAATTACATCATGCCAAATATTTTAATATTTAATATTAATATTTTTAATTTTAATATTTTTGCACAGATTCCTCCCCCACCTGCAGGACACACCCCTCTCCCTCCGGTGTGTCAGAAAGCCGAATTCCCAGGTAATTAAGATGCATCCTGGCATGCCAAATGTCTCCCAGAAAATAATAATAATAATAATTCCCTTAAAGGGACACCGTGTCCTTTCTAAAACTGAGCAGCCTCCAGCAAGCTTGTGTGTGTGTGTTTGTGTGTGTGTGTGGATGTGCAGGGGAATCACACAATGCCACCTACGTCATAATCTCCTTGCATTAGTGACTCAGATTATATTCGTTTGGAATCAAATTGTCCGCTTCGTTGGCCTGCTGATGGGATAAATGGTGGCGAATAACAGATTAGCAGAGTTGGAAGGGACCTCAGAGGTCTTCTAGTCCAACCCCCTTGGAGACAAGTAATGGAGCACGGTCCACAGCTTCTGGAGACAAGTAATCCCACTGATTCATTGCTCTAGGAAAGGAGGGAGGGAGGGAGGGAGATTAGAAAGGATGGAGGCAAGGAGGAAGGAAAAAAGGAAGGAAGGAAGATTAGAAGAAGGAAGGAGAAAGGAGAAAGGGAGGGAGGGAAAAGGGACATTAAAGGAGGGAAAGTGGGAGGGAGGGAGAGAAGAGAAGGGAAAGGAAAGGAAGGGGAGGAAGGAGGGAAGGAAGGAAGGAAGGAAGGAAGGAAGGAAGATTAGAAGATTAGAAGAAGGAAGGAGAAAGGGAGGGAGGGAAAAGGGACATTAAAGGAGGAAAAGTGGGAGGGAGGGAAAGAAGAGAAGGGAAAGGAAAGGAAGGGAAGGGAAGGGAAGGGAAGGAAGGAAGGAAGGAAGGAAGGAAGGAAGGAAGGAAGGAAGGAAGGAAGGAAGATTAGAAGAAGGAAGGAGAAAGGGAGGGAGGGAAAAGGGACATTAAAGGAGGAAAAGTGGGAGGGAGAGGGAGAGGGAGAGAAGGGAAAGGAAAGGAAGGGAAGGAAGGAGGGAGGGAGGGAAGGAAAGGAAGGGAAGGAAGAAGGGATGGAAGGAAGGAAGATTAGAAGAAGGAAGGAGAAAGGGAGGGAGGGAAAAGGGACATTAAAGGAGGAAAAGTGGGAGGGAGGGAGAGAAGAGAAGGGAAGGGAAGGGAAGAAAGGAAGGGAGGAAGAAAGGAAGAAAGGAAGGAATCTTTCAAATCCTTCTAAAGTAGAAAAACCTTATTTATTTTCCTCTTCAAAACTGCGCAGCACACAAAGCAGAAAATATAAAGCGGACGATTGTTTCTTAAACGAGTGAACTCAGACTTCATAAACCAGATTAGCTTTCAATCGGATAAGCCCCCCTCTCCCTCCCTGCTTTTCATTCTCGGCAAGAACCCCTAATTAATTTCCCTAATTTTGTTGAGAAATCACAAAAGTATTGCAAATTCCTGCGAAGTTACTGTAGTTGGTGGCCATTTCACGTATTCTATTTGTTATGAATTCACACTAATGATTACCCACTCTGTGGTGGATTAGCTAGCTGGTGGGTGGGTGGGAGGAAGGAAGGAAGGAGATAGAAGAAAAGAAAAAGGAAGAAGGGATGGGATGGGGGAGGGATGGAAGGAAGGGGAAGGAGGGGAAGGGAAGGGAAGGGGAGGAAGGAAAAGAAATGAGAGGAAGGGAAGGGAGGGGAAGGGAGGGAGGAAGGAAGGAAGGAAGGAAGGGAAAAGAAAAGGGAGGAAGGGAAGGGGGAAGAGAGGGAGGGAGAGAGAGAAGGAAGGAAGGAAGGAAATAGAAGAAAAAGGAAAAAGGGAGGGGATGGGATGGGATGGAGAGGGATGGAAGGAAGTGGAAGGAAGGGAAGGGAAGGGAAGGGAAGGAAGGAAGAAAGGAAGGAAGGAAGGAAAGAAGGAAAAGAAATGGGAGTAAGGGAAGGGAGAAGGAAGGAAGGTAGGTGGTGGGAGAAAGGGAAGGGAAGGGAAGAAGGAAGGAAGGAAAGAGGTAAAAGAAAAGAAAAGGGAAGGAAGGAAGGAAATGACCACGATGAAAAGAATCACATCAAAGGCAGCCCATCACAAAGGCTAGCCTGCTAATTTATCTTGATGTGGTATTTCGCTTTTAATTAGCTTTAATAATGCTGAAGTTAACGTATTAGCGTCTTTTCACCCCCCAAAAAAAGGGGGAGGGGAGGGAAGCAATTATGGCTGTGTTGACACCAGATACAAACCGGGAATGGAGGTTTGTGCGTTTCTCTCCTTCTGATCACATCCACCAAAGGAATCCTTTAACCGATAGGCATATGCCATTTCATGGATCACATGACCCTCGGGACACGGCAACCGTCATAAATACGAGTCAGTGGACGAGCGTCTGAATTTTGATCACATGACAACCCCCCCGGAATGCTGCAACGGTCATAAGTGTGAAAAACGGCCGTAAGTCCCTTTTTTCAGTGCCGTTGCAATTTCGAACCGTCACTCAATGAATCGTTGTAAGTCGAGGACCACCTGTAAACCGTATCGTCTACCGACAGGATTGCATGGCGGTCCTTCCGCCCGGCACACACACACACACACACACCCTTTGCATTAAATCAGGAGTTGCGCCAAGGTTGCCTAATCACACAACTTAAAAGTTTCCCAACACAAATCCAACAATAAACCGGAGCCTTTGCAAACTTTCTTTTATGTCTGCCTGCAATAATAAAAAAGAATTAGCTGTTATCCCAGCGCTCTCTCTCGCGCTCTCTTCTGTTTTTACGGACAAATAAAAATAAAATAAAATAAAATGCAAAATGCAAATGCAACTCACTTGGAAATTCCTGAAGAAGATAAAATTTGCGGAGCAGAAGCTACCAAGCCAATAAATTGCGGGCGGAGAAACAAAATCGCAGCGAAATTCACCATCTTGTTTAAAACTGCCGGGTTTACTCATCATCACCGCTAGCGAATAATTTATGGCAAATATATATATAGGAGGCCTCTGGTTGGTTGCCAACCACGAACCTGAGTTTATCTCAGGTAGTCCTCAACTTGCAGCCACATTTGGGACCAAGAATTTCCGTTGCTAAGCAAGGCGGAGAACCCCTGTCCAATTTTACGCCCTTGCTGGCCCTGGTTGTTTAGGAAATCGATGAAGTCGTTAAGCGAATCATACGGTCGTTAAGCAAATCTGGTTAGGAGCAGGCTGGGAAGGTTGCAAAGAGAGGCCAGGGGACCGTTGTCAATCCAGTGCCTGAATTTTGATCTATCTATCTATCCATCCATTCATCTATCCATCCAGATCCACCCATCCATCCATCATCTGCCATGGTATCTTCTCTATCAATCTATCCATCCAAATCCATTCATTTACCCACCCATCTGTCTGTCTATCTATCTATCCATCCATCCATCCATCCATCCATCCATCCATCCATCCATCCATCATCTGTCATGTACCTTACCTATCTATCATCTATCTATCTATCTATCTATCTATCTATCTATCTATCTATCTCCATCCATCCATCCATCCATCATCTGACATGTATCTTATCTATCTACCTATCATCCATCCATCCATCTATCCATCCATCCATCTATCCATCCATCGTCTGTCATGTACCTTACCTATCTATCATCTATCTATCTATCTATCTATCTATCTATCTATCTATCTATCTCCATCCATCCATCCATCATCTGACATGTATCTTATCTATCTACCTATCATCCATCCATCCATCTATCCATCCATCCATCCATCCATCGTCTGTCATGTACCTTACCTATCTATCATCTATCTATCTATCTATCTATCTATCTATCTATCTATCTCCATCCATCCATCCATCATCTGACATGTATCTTATCTATCTACCTATCATCCATCCATCCATCTATCCATCCATCCATCCATCCATCGTCTGTCATGTACCTTACCTATCTATCATCTATCTATCTATCTATCTATCTATCTATCTATCTCCATCCATCCATCCATCATCTGACATGTATCTTATCTATCTACCTATCATCCATCCATCCATCTATCCATCCATCCATCCATCCATCATCTGTCATGTACCTTACCTATCTATCATCTATCTATCTATCTATCTATCTATCTATCTCCATCCATCCATCCATCATCTGACATGTATCTTATCTATCTACCTATCATCCATCCATCTATCCATCCATCCATCCATCTATCCATCCATCCATCCATCATCTGTCATGTACCTTACCTATCTATCATCTATCTATCTATCTATCTATCTATCTATCTATCTATCTCCATCCATCCATCCATCATCTGACATGTATCTAATCTATCTACCTATCATCCATCCATCCATCCATCCATCCATCCATCGTCTGTCATGTACCTTACCTATCTATCATCTATCTATCTATCTATCTATCTATCTATCTATCTATCTATCTCCATCCATCCATCGTCTGTCATGCATCTTATCTATCAACCTATCATCCATCCATCTATCCATCCATCCATCCATCCATCGTCTGTCATGCATCTTATCTATCAACCTATCATCCATCCATCTATCCATCCATCCATCCATCCATCGTCTGTCATGTATCTTATCTATCAACCTATCTATCATCTATCTATCTATCTATCTATCTATCTATCTATCTCCATCCATCCATCGTCTGTCATGTATCTTATCTATCAACCTATCATCCATCTATCTATCTATCATCCATCTATCTATCTATCATCTATCTATCTATCTATCTATCTATCTATCTATCTATCCCTAACCCCCTGACTAAATTCTCCAGATTTCCTTGCAAGCTGCAACGTGGACAACGGGATGGTAGCTTAGTGTAAGCCACCTTAAGGCCGTGTTTAGACCATGCCCACAGCGGGGGAGGAAAGCGGGGGGGGCAACCCTCTCCAGAGCCATCCATCTTCAGCCTGGCTTGCGGTGGTTAAGCAGGAGGCTTTCGGTTGGCGTCAGGCGTCCTTTCATTAAGAAACTTCATGAACGGTCACAGCTGGGCAAGTCGTTTTTATTTTTTAAAAAAAATTAAGTAGCAGAGGGGGTGGGATAGGAGGAAAGCAGCCCCCCCCCCGCCTCCCCAAAGAATGGGAGCCTGCTCCGGTCCAGTGCGAGATCAATGTCATTAATTCTTTAATACCAAGAGGCCTGTTTATATTAACTCAGCATTAAACTGCAGCAATTAATTTTACACATATATAGAGAGAGGGGGGGGGGGGAACCTGGAATTAATCTGCTCCTTGAAACCTCAAAAACTCTCATGCTCCAACATCTCAGGGACTGAATAGATGCCAGATCGTTTTGGAATTTGTGTCCGTTCTGTTCAAAGATTTGCTGAATCTTTGATATAACTGTGTTTGGCAGAAAGCATCCGATTCCGATATTTGAAAATATTTGAGGGCTGGCCAAGAGGGTGGATTCAGATCCATTCCACCACCACCAACCCCAAAAAACCAGGAGAAAGAGGAATATTTAAGGTGTCAACAGTTTGGATATTTGACCTGTATCAAGACAATTTTCCTTCCAATATTAAGCTCTCCTCCTCCTCCTCCTCTTCCTCCTCCTCCTCTTCCATGCAAACAGCCCCCTTCCCCTTCTCACACTGATGATGTTCCCTAGCTGGGTCATGAAAACAATCAAGCTCAGAGAGGACCCCACAGTCCTCCTCCTCCTCCTCCTCCATGCAAACCCCACTCCCTTCTAGCACTGATGATGTAACCAAGCTGGGTCATGAAATGTCTGCATAAAAACTACCAAGCTCGGAGAGCACCAAGGGCCCCACAGTCCTTTTCCTCCTCCTCCTCCCCATTCCTCCTCCCTCCTTCTCCTCCTCTCACATCTCACTTCCTCCTAGCACTGATGATGTAACCAAGCTGGGTCAGGAAATGCCTGCAAGAAACCCACCCAGCTAAGAGAGCTCCAAGGACCCCCCTCTTCCACCTAAAACAACAAATATTCTCTTCTATTGGATACAACCTCCCCATGCTTCTTAAACCCCCCGGGAGTGGTAAAAAGGCACCTGAGATTGTGGGCATTAAGCAATTCTGGGGAGAGAAACGCCAATTTCTCCTGAAGCTGTGGGTTGCAATGTTTCCCAAACCTGCCTTCCCTTGGAAAGTGGGGGCAGATGTCAGCAGCTGTCTCGCAAGGACGGAAGGAAGGGAGAACATGCTGAGGGGGTCCACCAAGCAGATCTTCTCTGCAATGGGGTTACTTTTCACCCAGGGAGGAGAAGACCCTCCCCTCCGTTCGGAAGAAGGCCACAAGGGCGAAAACGAGAGAGGCCCCATCCTTCAGCCCCCATCATCCATCCACCAACGCCGGGCCAAACTCAACCGCGGCCCTTCGGAGATGTCAGGATCTTTGTCCACCCAACACGTCAAGATCGCTTTCCAACACAATTGGCCACACCCACTCAGTTGGCCACACCCACCCAGTTGGCCACACCCACCCAGTTGGCCACGGCCGGCCAGACCCCCAAGGTCAACCACAGCCCTGATGCGGCCCTCAATGAAGTTGACTTTGATACCCCTGTTTTAAGTCAACGAAGGAGACCCCGGGCGTCAGGAGTTCCCGAGCATGGCCGGTTGAGTTGGGGGCAGGGGGGTTCCTCCTCCCCAGCCAGACCCATCCTTCCCAGCCCCCCCTCCCCTCCCCACCTCTCGCCCTCCCCCCTCGAAGGCACCAGCGTCAATTTAGCAAAGCCGGAGGACAGATGGAGAGAGAGAGAGAGAGAGAGAGAGAGAGAGAGAGAGAGAGAGAGAGAGAAGGGTTCTTACCTGGTCTTAGGAGACGTTGTTAACCATTCTTCATGTTTTTCGAATGTTATTAGGTAGGCAGCGATTTCCTGGAAGAGAAGGAGAGAAGGGGGCATGGCTTAGAAGGTCTGTCAGGATGCAGAATGAGAAGAGTGGGGAGGTACCTTGGGAGGCCATCTAGTCTGACCCTCCTGCTCCTACCATCCCCGGACAAATGGCTGTCCAGTGTCTCCTTGAAAAGCTTCCTCCCGGCGATCGTCTTTCTCTCTTGTCCCAACGCAACCATCCCTCTGTTTGGGCCCACCCAAAATGATCTAAAGGGCTTCGGAGGTGAGTCAGTCTCAGGTCCACCAGTTGGTTCCTGCCCACCACCTTCCCCCTCCCCCCCGGGTCAGCTCCAGCGGTTGTTCCTTCCTTCTCTGGAGGAAAGCAAGACCCCCATCGACCACCCAACCATCCATAAGCGACGTCTCCTTGGTTGAAGGACGGAGGGCAACATGGACCAGCGATAAACAAAACTTTGCAAGCACGAAAGAACTTACGAGACAGATTAATCAGAGCCAATCAATTAGAACAAGGTCCCTTCCAATTAGAGTTGGAAGGGACCTTGGAGGTCTTCTAGTCCAACCCCCTAGTCTAACCCCTCTGTCTATCTGTCTGTCTGTCTATATCTATCTATCTATCTATCTATCTATCTATCTATCTATCTATCTATCTATCTATCTATCTATCTATCTAACTATGTGCCCAACTTCCTTCCATAACGTCCCAGCAAAGTCTTGCCCACATGCAATTTTAGTCCATCTAGTAAAAGTTTGTTGAAATGAAAAGCGATGCAGCTGCCAATCAGTTAAATATTTATTTTTCCCCCCTGGAAAAAAAAAAAAGTCATTTCAAACATTTTCTCAAACAGCTTCCGAATCGGATCACCTGAACCGAACCTAAGTTATCATCCAAAAAAAAAAAGAGACGCAGACCAAGAGACACAGAAACAAACTTGAAATTGTAGGATTGTGCAGCGAACCCCCAATTTTTGCAGAAGGCTCTAAAGCCTCAGGCGCTGGCTCCAGACGCCCCCACAATGGGCTTTATGGCTCTGGTCGGCATTTCCCGCTGTAACCAAGCCTGATTTTAATACCGCAAAGGGAGGTGTTGTATGGCCAGGCTTGTGTGTGGCAATCATGTTTTATTATGCTTTTACTGTAGGTGTTTGTGGGTTTTATTAATGTTCCCTTTCCAGCATTAGCTTCTTAAGGGACAAAATAAATTTGCTCTAGTTTGCCTTTGAGTGCTTTAGAGGATTGGAGGGATAGATAGATAGATAGGTGGGTGGGTGGGTGGGTGGGAGGGAGGAGGGGAGGGAGGGAGGGAGGGTGTGAGCGAAGGAAGGAAAGAAGGAAGGAAAGAAGGAAGGAAGAAAGAAAGAAAGAAAGAAAGAAAGGGGAGGGAGGAAGGAAGGAAGGAAGGAAGAAAGAAAGAAAGAAGAGGAGGAAGGAAGGAAGGAAGGAAGGAAGGAAGGAAGGAAGGAAGGAAGGAAGGAAGGAAGGAAGGAAGCTTGGCCTGTTTTTATCTCGATCCCGGTAGCAAAGGGGCAGAGGCTCTCCTTCCTTCTTTCCTTCTTTCCTCCCTCCCTCCCTCCCTCCCTCCCTCCCTCCCTCCCTCCATCCTTCCTTTGACCTTCTGTCTCCCTCCCTCCCTTCTTGTCCTTCCTTCCTCTCTCTCTCTCTCCCTCCTTCTCCTTTTCTTCCTTCCTTCCTTCCTTCCTCCCTCCATCCCAAAATATGCAGCGCCTCCCATTTTTTTTGGGGGGGGGTGGTCCAGAGGAGGAGGCTGGGCTTTGAGGGAAGAGGGGCTTCCTCGGGAGAGCCCCCAACCCGAACCGGGAAGCGAGGCGAGGGGAGACCCCCGCAATTCCCCTCCAGCTGCTTCCGACATCTGCCAGGGCCTCCGATGCAATTATCCGATTCCCAAACGAGGCGGAGAAAAATCTCATTTCCGACCGCCTGGCTTTTTTTATAAGGCCGGTGGGTTGGCTCCTCTGAGCATGGACGGAGTGCCTTTCGCCTTTTACGAGAGGCGTGTGCGGATGTCGTATCCATGACTTCCCTTGGGCAGCCTGTTTACCTGGCAAACAAGCCTTCCCAAGCATCCCTTGTTGTGGCAGGGAATCCTATGTAGTCCTCGACTTACGACCGACGCGGAGCCCCACTGTTCTGCGGCTACGTCGCTAAGTGAGTTTGGCTCCATTTTACAATGGCATTTGTTTTAGATGGCATAGAGGGAATCCTCCACTTAGGACCATAATGGAGCCCGAAATTTCCGTTGCTAAGCAAGGCAGTCGTTAAGTGAGTCTCAACCCCTTCTGCGACCCCTTTTGAAAAGAAAAACACCCCCCCCTCAAAAAAAACTGGCTTTAAACTCAGGAGTCACCTGATTCGCACAATATAAATCACTGACCGGAGCCCAGCGAATAAAATCCATATTAGGAATCTTAATTTCTCCTAAAATTGAAGGATTTCTATGAAGAGGAGAAAGAAGAAGAGAGAGAAAAAAAAAACCAAAGAAGGAGAAAAATCAATTTTTTAAAGAGCCATTTAGAAAATTTGAACACCAAACTGAGTAGCAGTTTTATAATCCCCGGCAGTCCTCGATTTACGACTGTCATGGAGACCAACGTTTCTGTTACTCAGTGAATTTTGCCCCATTTAAGTGAACGTCGTCCCATTTTACGACCTTCCTGGCCGCTGCGACCATCATTTGCTGAGTACGGGTAGTTCTCAATTTACAACACTCCATTTAGTGACCGTTTGAAGTTACAACAGCACTGAAAATGGTGACTTATGACCGTTTTTCACCCTTACGACTGTTGTCACGTCCTTGTGGTCACGTGATCCAAATTCAAACAACTGGGCAACTGACTCATACTTATGACCGTTGCTGTGTCCCAAGGTTGCTCACTTATCAACCGCAGCGATTCGCTTAACAACAGTGCAGGAAAGGAGCAAAACTCACTTAACAGACATCTCACAGAAATTTGGGGGCTCCATTGTGGTCGTACATCGAGGACTGCCTGCATCAGAGTTTGGATGACATGATCTCACAACCGGGTGGCTCGCTCAACAACAGTCATGATTCCCTTAATGACGGTTGCCAGGAAAGTCGCCCCTGTCTCGCTGAACAACAGAAATTTAGGAGCTCCATTGTGGTCGTAACTCAAGGACTGCCTGCGTCTGTATTTTTATCACATGACTCATGACCGGGTGACTCGCTCAACAACGGCAGCAATTCACTTAACGACGGTAGCCAGGAAAGTCACCCCTGTCTTGCTTAACAACAAAAAATTGAGGGCCCCATTATGGTCGTAACTCGAGGACTGCGTGCGTCTGAATTTTGATCACATGGTCTCACGACCGGGTGACTCGCTCAACAACAGCAGCGATTCACTTACTGACGGTGGCCAGGAAAGTCACCCCTGTCTCGCTGAACGACAGAAATTTTGGGCCTCGATTATGGTCGTAAGTCGAGGACTGCCTGTATTTTTTGCGGCAGGGAAGAAGCGAGGCTGTCTTTCTCCTTTATTGGGCCAGGAAGGAGAGAGAGGGGAGAGAAAAAAGGAGAATATTTGCCCTGCCGGAGATAACAAAGATGTCATTAAAATAATAATTAAAAGGCAAGCGCCCTCAGGCTTTCCGGGATAATAAACCTCCTTTTGATGCCCGTTAAGTCTCTTAATGACCGACCGGCTGCCTGTCGGATTTGCAGGGTCAAATCAATGTCTTCCTTCCCCCCCAAAAAAGAGAGAGGAAGGGGAGCGCCATCCATTAAAAACCCCTCCGTTGTCGCCCTGCTCTTAGGAAGCTTATTGTGTGTCCTATCACACCAGTTGTCACTCCGCACAAAAGCCGGATGGGGACGGCCAAGGTCAGCCCAGTTCGGATCTCAGCTGGGGGGTGATGGGGGGGGGAGAAGGAGAAAGGAAGGGGAGACACTCAAAATGGACTCCTTCCCCTCTCCTCCCCTCCCCACACAAATCTCCTTCTGGCCTGGGGAGAGTTGTGGGGGGGGGTGTCTCTCTTCCATGGCACCCCACTTGCTGCCTTTTTTTAAAATTTTGCCTTCCGGGTTGCTTCCAGGACGAAAAAGAGGAACGACTGGGGTACGTGGTGGTGGTGGTGAACGTAGAACCTCCCTATGCAGAAGCAGTCTACCTGGGATGACCCGTGAATGGGAGGGATCTTCTCACGGGTCTCTAAGGGGGCCTTTGCTGGTTCTCTGTTCAATATTATTGGAGGCTTTAAACTAAGCAAAACTATCTATCTATCTATCTATCTATCTATCTATCTATCTACTCTCTCTATCTGTGAACTATCTATGAACTCTATCATCTATCTGTCATCTGTCAATCTATCCTATCTATCTATCTATCTCTATCTATCTATCTACTATCCATCTTTGTATCTGTCTATCTGACTTTGTGTCTCTATCTGTCATGTATCTATCTATCATCTATCATCCATCCATCCATCCATCCATTCATCCATCCCCCCTCTCTTGTACCTGTCTTATCTATCTGTCTGTATCTATCTATCATCCATCCATCCGTCCATCCATCCATCCCTCTCTCTCTATCTCTGTCTATCTATCTATCTGTCTGTATCTATCTGTCTATCATCCATCCATCCATCCTTCTCTCTCTCCTACCTGTCTTATCTATCTATCTATCTATCTGTCTGTCTGTATCTATCTATCATCCATCCGTCCATCCATTCATCCATCCTTCTCTCTCTCCTATCTGTCTGTATTTATCTATCATCTATCCATTCATCCATCTGTCCATCCGTCCCTCTCTCTCTCCTATCTGTCTGTCTGTCTGTCTGTCTATCTATCTATCTATCTATCTATCTATCTATCTATCTGTATCTATCTATCATCCATCCATCCATCCATCCATCCATCCGTCCATCCATTCATCCATCCTTCTCTCTCTCTCCTATCTGTCTATCTATCTATCTGTCTGTCTGTATCTATCTATCTATCATCCATCCATCAATCCATCCTTCTCTCTCTCTCCTATCTGTCTATCTATCTATCTGTCTGTCTGTATCTATCTATCTATCTATCTATCTATCTATCTATCTATCTATCTATCATCCATCCATCCATCCATCCATCCACCCGTCCATCCATCCATCCATCCATCCATCCTTCTCTCTCTCCTATCTGTCTGTATTTGATCGTTAAATACATGATAGATAGTGAAAACCCACCGAGACACCCCCCCCCCCCGGTCTAGACTGTTTCGTAGCAGGAAGGTTATCCCTCAGGGCGGATTTAATTCTGGACTTCCCCGTGAGCAGCGGACATCTCCCGGTGGTCTCCCATCCCGTCTAGGAAGGAATCCCGAGGCTGGGCTTTTCACCCTCCGCCAAAGTCAGCCGGCTGCCGCCTCTCCTGGCCCGAAGCCCTGTTTTGCAGCCTAATTGGCCTTTTTCTCTCTCCCCTGTGAAGCTATTCTATTCTGACGCAAGAGCCGTTTGCCCTGCGGGTAAATACAGATGGTTGAGTTAACGCATTAAGGCTAATCTTGAAAATGCAGAATTTTGGCAGCCGGAAATGCCGATTCCGCCTGAGCCAAGTCATAATATTCTTATTCTGTGCTGCCAATCTTCTTCTTCTTTTTTTTTTTTTTATTCCTATTTCTTTCTCTCTTTTTTTTTTTTGAACCAAATGGATCAACAATTTAATTCGGGAGGGGGACATCTCTGTCCTTAAAAACAGTAACGCTGTCGAGATTTCGGCAAATTGCCAAGCGTCTGCATCTGTAATTTTATTTTTATTATTTTTTGGGGGGGTTTCAAAGTACAGAAAGGGTTTCTCCTGGGATGCACGGGCAGTCCTCGATGTACGACGGCAACCGGGCCCGAAAAATTCCAGCGAGACAGGTGGTTAAGTGAGTTTGGCCTCCCTTTACGACTTTCCTTGCTGCAGTTGCTAAGAATTGGTTTCCCCTCCCCTCTGTTGACATTGCTTATCAGGAGGTTGCAAAAGGGGACCCAGCAACCCATCGTAAGTACAAGTCAGTTGCCAAGTGCTTGAATTTTGATCTCGTGACCATGATCGTAAGTGTGAAAAACGTGTCATGTTCCCCCCCCCTTTTTTTGGTGCTATTCCCCCCCCCCGCCCCACAAGTGATAAATTGCTATCCGAGGTACTGAAACATCTTTAATGAGAATTTCTTTTATTACTGCCAGGCACCGAAACAAGGGGCTGGTCTAAATGACCTCTAGGATCCCCTCCGCCTCGTGCGTTCCGTGCCAGCCTGTCCAACGCCAGAAGCTGCCTCCTATTCTCAATGACATCAACCAATCCATCCGGAAAGCTTCTCCATTCAGCTGTCAATCTCGCCGCTTCGACCGCCTGCCAATCTTGCCCGTCCTTTCCCCACCCCAACACGCCCCCCTCCCTCAGCCCCCCTTGTGGCTGAATTCAAGGCGCACATAAATTAAAAGTACATTTAAAATGCTCTTTTTTTTGTTCTAATGGAAGATGGAGGCACCGACTAATGTCCTAGCTAATTAGATGGAAAACATTTTTTTTTTAAAAAAATAAAATTATTATCAGCATCTAAAACCATCCCTAATTGAGTCGTTTAGGCGTGCCAGCAGGGGAGAAGGTGGGCACAAAACGGTGAAGGAAACAACCCCCTCCCACTTTCACACTGTGCAAGCTGGCCAGATGCACAAGGCCCCTCGTTGCACGCTTTGCACTAGCAGGTGACACTGTCCTTCCAGCTGTGGGGGACGGCTCACCTGAGCCAGTGCAGAGTGGCCAAAGGAAAGTTTGAGCTGCAAGGGGGAGCCTCTCCCCCAGCCCAGAGGGCCTGCCTGAGCTCCAAATTTGGGAAGGCAGGAAGAGGGGAATTGCCTGCTGGCCAAGTAAGAAGGCTCCTGTATGGTATTGCTTGTTTATTTTATTTTATTTTATTTTATTTTATTTTATTTTATTTTATTTTATTTTATTTTATTATTTTATTTTATTTTATTATTTTAATTTATTTTAATTTAATTTAATTTAATTTAATTTAATTTTATTATTTTATTTTATTTTATTTGTTTAGTTTAGTTTAGTTTAGCTTATTTATTTATTTTATTTTATTTTTCAATCTAGAATAGAATAGAGAATAAAATAGAATGGAAAATATAAGCAATAGTAATAGCACTTAGACTTATATACCACTTCACAGTGCTTTGCAGCCCTCTCTAAGCAGTTTACAGAGCCCCCAACAATCTGGGTCCTCATAGGATAGGATAGGATAGGATAGGATAGGAAAGGATAGAAAATAGAGAAAAGGAAAGGAGAGGAGAGGAGAGGGGAGGGGAGGGGAGGGGAGGGGAGGGGAGGGGAGGGGAAGGGAAGGGAAGGGAAGGGAAGAGAAGAGAAGAGAAGAGAAGAGAAGAGAAGAGAAGAGAAGAGAAGAGAAGAGAAGAGAAGAGAAGAGAAGAGAAAATATAGAATAGAATAGCATAGAATTTTATAGAAGATAGAATAGAATAGCATAGCATAGAATAGAATAGAATAATAGAATAAAATAGAATAAAATAGAAGTATAGAATAAAAAATATAGCATAGCATAGCATAGCATAGAATAATGGAAAATAGGAATAGAATAGAATAGAATAGAATAGAATAGAATAGAATAGAATAGAATAGAATAGAATTCTAATTCTAAATTTCCTGACGGTGAGGACAATTAACCAGTGGGACAGCTTGCCACCAGAAGTTGTGGGTGCTCCATCGCTGGAGGCTTTTAAGAAGAGAATGGTGGTCCAGAATGGTTGAGCGTCTCCTGCTTGAGCAAGGGGTCAGTCTAGAAGACCTCCGAGGCCCCTTCCCGCCCTAGGATTCTGGGTTCCACATTTGCGAGAGGCCAGCATTCTCCTCTGTTCAAATCTAGATCAGCCTTCTATTTTTGGGTTGGAGATCTGGCTGAGATCTTTTCCGGGGACCCCGTAGAAGCTCCCAAATCCCCCTCGAGAGACCCTTTGAGGAAGCAGGTAAATTTCTCTCAAGGCGTTGATGATGGAGCCCCTCCGACCGGCCTTACATTTTCACACAGTAGGATGCTGTTGCCATTAATAACGGTGTCTTATTAAGCCTCTCGTAAAAGGCCTGCACTGCTAATTTAGCTGGGGAAGGAAAGAAGAAGGGGGAAAAAAAAAAAAAGAGAGAGAGAGAATTCCTCCGATCGGTTTCAATTAAACGAACATGATGCCTTCAAAGTGATACCTTAATGAGACACTCCAGAAATGACATTTTCGGAATCCAGAATCATCGGACGGGGAAGGTATTTTCTTGCAGCACCCCAGGCTTTGGGGAAATGAAATCCCTGGGGTGAAAGGGGGTTGGGTTTTTTTGCCCCCCTAAATCAATCAAAAGGGGAGGGGTTTTTTGGCAAGCAGAAAATGGGGTGGCTTCACAAGACCCCTTTAACTCTGTTAGCTCGTGACCGATTCTGATTTTCCTGCAGGATCTCCAGCTAAGGAGCTGTAATATCCTAAAGGACGCCGGTTGAATGGAAGTAAGAATAATGAGGTTGGAAGGGACCTTGGAGGTCTTCTAGTCCAGCCCCAATCTCTAAGGAGAAGATCTTATACCATTCTGGACAAATGGTTGCCAGTCTCTTCTTAAAAACCTCCAGTAACGGGGCAACCACAACTCTGGACACAAACTCATTCATCCATCCATATAATCTATCTATCTATCTATCTATCTATCTATCTATCTATCTATCTATCTATCTCAGAATAACTGAGTTGGGACCTTGGAGGTCTTCTAGTCCAAGCCCCTGCTCAAGCAGGAAGCCCTATACCATTCCAGTCAAATGGTTGTCCATTCTCTTCTTAAAAACCTCCAGTAATGGAGCAACCACAACTCTGGATCCATCCTTCCATCATCCATCCATCATCCATCCATCCATCCATCCATCCATCCTTCCATCATTCATCCATCATCCATCCATCCATCCATCCATGCATCCATCCATCATCCATCCATCATCCATCATCCATCATCCATCATCCATCCTTCCATCATCCATCATCCATCCATCATCCATCCATCCATGCATCCATCCATCATCCATCCATCATCCATCATCCATCATCCATCATCCATCATCCATCCATCATCTATCTATCTATCTATCTATCTATCTATCTATCTATCTACTCTATGGAGTACCCACAACTTCTGGTGGCAAGCTTATTCCATCCAACCACCCATCTCTCTTTTCATGTACCTCATCTCTCTCAGAATCATAGACTCCTAGGGATGGATGGGACCTTGGAGGTCTTCTAGTCCAACCCCTTGCCCAGGCCCTATACCATTCCAGATAAGTGGCTGTCCAGTCTCTTTTTCTTGAAGACCTCCAGTGATGGAAGTACCCACAACTTCTAGTGGCAAGCTGTTCCTTGGGTTAATTGTTCACACTGTTGGGAAGTTTCTCCTTAATTCCAGGTCGCTTCTCTCCTTGATTGGTTTCCATCCCATTGTTCCAGGTAGCCCTCCACTTACAACAGTTCATTTAGTGACCGTTCGAGGTAATGACGACAGTGAAAAAAGTGACTTGGGATGTTTTTCACACTTATGACTGTTGCAGCATCCCCTGAGTCACGCGATCACGATTCACACGCTTGGAAACTGACTCAAATTTACGACAGTCGCAGTGTCCTGTGGTCACACGATCCCCTTTTGCGACCTTCTTGACGGGCATAATCAATGGGGAAGCTGGATGCACTTAACGACTGTGTTCCTAACTTAACAACGGCAACGATTCGCTTAACAACCGCAGCCAGAAAGGTCGTAAAACAGGACTGTCTCTGCAAATCCCACTCCCTTCTAGCACTGATGATGTTACTTAGTGGGTCATGAAAAGTCTACAAGAAAAGCACCAAGCTCAGATAACTCCTCCTCCTCCTCCTCCTCCTCCTCTTCCTCAACAGCTGTCTCACTTAGTGACAGAACTTTTAGGCTCCCTTTTGGTCATAAGCCGAGGACTGCTTAATACATATTGCGGAGCACTTAGGCTGCCTCTGGAAACATATAGAGTCATGCCGTCCTTTAGCTCACCCTATTGTCCTTTGCAGATACTGTGCATGTTTTATCTTACAAAACCCCCACACCGGCCAAAAATATTAACAACTTTGCTGGAGGCTGCAACGACAATTAGCAATTTTTAGCCATAAAGTTTTTTTTGTTTTGTTTTTTTAATTAAGGTACGTGCGTTGTTCTTTCTGCGGCCTGATGCTATTCCACGCTTAATTGGCTATATAGGATAGTGTATAAGCATAACTTTTATATGCACTGGGAAACTTTAAAAATAAAAAATAAAAACTTGCTTTATTGCGATAAGTCGCTTTATTGGAACCTGCAGGATCTCCCAAGTAGCTCTGGACACGTGATTCCTTTTGGGAGATCCCACCAGAAACATACAGAATAGAATACGGAATAATAGAGCAGGAAGGGACCTTGGAGGTCTTCTAGTCCAACCCCCTGCTCGGGCAGGAGAGCCCTTAGATATTTCTGCATCCCAAAAGATATTTCCCTCAAGATATTTCCCTCTTCCAAAGATAAGCCACGTTTCACCGATAAAAGCGATCTCGCTCGGATCTTATTTAATTCAGTTTCCCGCGGATTGTGTTTGGGTCAGATAGAGAAGGTGGGGGGGGGGGTGGAGAAAAAAGTCAGATTTCTTCCTTCTTTTTTATCTATAATGAGACATCAGCAAAGGTTTCTGCCTTATCATCGCGCAAGGATCATTAAAAGGAAAATGTCCACTCCGATTGTTCTTAGCCTTTGGAATAATGTCCCACGTTCCTCGGAGAAGTTGTCTTTTCAGCATGTTTTCATGGGGCAGGGGGGAGGCTAATTTTGAACGAGGTTTTTCTGGGGTTCCCCCCCTCCCCCGGCGTGCTCACATAACAACACCGTTCAATGCAAAAAAAAAAAAAAAACACGATATAAATCTAGCTTAAGAGAGACTCTCAGCAGGAATTCATTTAAAACTGTAAATGTTAAGAGATTCAGCCTCTGATTTATAGGAGGGGAGAAAACTTTCTCTCTCTCGCTCTCTCTTTTTAGCCAACCCCCCCCCGCGCGCCCCCCCATTTCAAACAGGGAATTGAAATGCTTTGTAAAAGGAAGATACGAATTAAATCACTGCCAAAAGGCCAGCAGGAACAATGCTGTAGGAAAGCATCCCCGAATACGAGCTGGTTTGTCTCCAGCACAGAACCGAGAAGTGCGTTTTCCAACAGTGGCAGCTTTGAGATGGGTGGACTTCAACTCCCAGAATCCCCCAACTACTGTACTTCAAGATGGCTGGATTTCATTCCCAGAATCCACCAGTCACAATTCTTTGAGATGGCTGGATTTCAATTCCCAGAATCCAGCCAGCATGGTATTAATAGGGATGGACTTCAACCCCCAGAATCCCCCAGCCAGCATGATTTAAGAGGTGTGGACTTCAACTCCCAGAATTCCTCAGCCCGGCATACTTGGAAATGGGTGGACTTCAACTCCCAGAATCCCCCAATCAGCATGATTTAAGATGGGTGGACTTCAACTCCCAGAATCCCCCAGCCCGGCATACTTGGAAATGGGTGGACTTCAACTCCCAGAATCCCCCAGCCCGGCATACTTGGAAATGGGTGGACTTCAACTCCCAGAATCCCCCAGCCCGGCATACTTGGAAATGGGTGGACTTCAACTCCCAGAATCCCTAAGTGGGACGTATGTTGAGTGAGTTTTCAATTATAAAAAAATATATATATACAATTTTTCTTGCCACAGTTGTGAAGTGACCCACTATTCTGTCTCAGAGTAATAGAATTCTAGGAAGGAAGGGAGAGAGGGAGGGAGGGAGGGAGGGAGGAAGGAAGGATAGATAGATAGATAGATATGGAGAAAGGGAGGGAGGGAGGAGGGAGGAACTGATAATAGGTAGGTAGGTAGGTAGGTAGGTAGGTAGGTAGATAGATAGATAGATAGATAGATAGATAGATAGGGAGAGAGGGAGGGAGGAGGGAGGGACTGATAATAGGTGGTAGATAGGTAGATAGGTAGATAGGTAGATAGGTAGATAGGTAGATAGATATATAGATAGATAGATATATAGATAGATAGATAGATAGATAGATAGATAGATAGATAGATAGAGGGATGAGATTGAGAAAAAGAGAGAGAGGATTGTGGAAGGAAGCATGATAAATGCATAGATAGACAGACCAACCAATAAGCTTGAGAGTGATAGCATACCTAGGTTATACAGATGTTTAACCTAGATGTTTTATCTCGGCTGTACACTGCCCTGAGTCCCGCAGGAGAAGGGCAGTATAGAAATAAAATGAAATAAATAAAATAAATAAATAAATAAATACAGGAGTGAAGAGATGGACTGGTGGATAGATAGATAGAAAAGAGAGAGAGAGAGAATCTCTTCCAGGCTCTTAAGGCTCCCCTGCTCCGCTCTAAGCAGACAGCTGCATATCCCCCCCCCCCTCTAAATTCAGCCAGGGGCTGACCCTCCCCTCCATATTTCCACCCCTTTCCCTCTGAGCCCCCCTCTCCCCCAGCGCCCCGGTCAAGGGATTCCAGCTGCAGGGGGCAATTCTGGCCGCTGGGAAAGGCCCCCGGCTTGGCTTCCTCCTCCCTTCCCCGGGTCAAGCCAGTTCTCGTGGGTCGGCCTGGGCTCCCCCCCCACTGCAGCTTCGCGGCTCATTATGCTCTTTTACAATTTCACGCAGGACATAATAGTTGGGAGAGATTTGCGTCAGAAGCCAGCTCCAAATCTCCAACCGAGCCCCTATTATTAATTCATCGCCGTGGGTTCTCCGGAGAGAGAGAGGGAGAGGGAGAGGAACACGCTCGGCTTCTCCGCCAAAGAAAGTTGGCCAAACAGGAGAGGACTTCAACCCGCCTTCTCTAAAGGGGCTCTGACCCACAACCTTCACACAAGACGCTGAACCTGAGTCTTGAATTAAAACGCCTTTTCGGGGGTTTGTGGGCAGCATCGATCGGGCCCTATAGTAATCAGAATACGGAATAACAGAGTGGGAAGGGACTTTGGAGGTCTTCTAGTCCAACCCCCTGCTCAAACAGGAGACCGGCCTGTTTGAATCATTTGAATCAATCAATCAATCAGAATAGAGCTGGAAGGGACCTTGGAGGTCATCTAGTCCAACCCCCTGCTCAACAGAACATAGACCATTTCAATCAATCCAATCAATCCATCAGAATAGAACTGGAAGGGACCTCAGAGGTCTTCTAGACCAACCTTCTGCTCAGGCAGGAGACTCTAGTTCATATCAATCAATCAATCAATCAATCAGAATAGAGCTGGAAGGGACCTTGGAGGTCATCTAGTCCAACCCCCTGCTCAAGTAGGAAATTCTAGACCATTTCAATCAATCTATCTACAGTATCTATCCATCTGTCCATCTGTCTGTTTATCTATCTATCTATCTATCTATCTATCTATCTATCTATCTATCTATCTATCTATCAGAATAGAGCTGGAGGGGACCTCAGAGGTCTTCTATTCCAACCCCCTGCTCAAGCAGGAGACCCTGCATCATCCTGGAGAAATGGTGGTCCAGTCCACGTTTGAATATCTCCAGAGATGGAGAACCCACTACTTCTCAAGGCCATCTGTTTCAGCCATCCCTTTATCCCTCCATCCCTCCATCCCTCCATCCATCTTTTTGTCATGTACCTTATCTATTTGGGGGGGGAGATGGGGGGGCTCTGTAATTTAAATGCCATAGTTGTCCCTGTGCCAGGAACGCAGCTGGGGGGGCAGACCATGCTTGCTTCATGCTTTTGGCTGTCACATCACATCCTCCCATGTGCAAAGGAACAGTTTAGCAAGGTTAAGCATTGGATAAACGAGTGAGATATTCCCACGCCCTTCCAGGATTGCCTTTGATTATTGCGGGGGGGGTGGGGTTGGGGGTGGAGGAGGAGCCACGCACAACATTTGCCCACTGGGGCTCTTGCCACGTTTGCAGGTCCCCCCCCCCCCCCCACGGCAAGGAACCTCTCCGGATCAGCCGATGTGCTCCAGTTCAGCAGGGGATTTGCCTGTTTCAGAGGGCTCATTTCTCACTGTCACAGCTTGGATGCCAAAGGAATTCATCATTTGGAAAGAAAGAGGAAAAGGGAAGGAAGAGAGAAGGGAAGGGAAGGGAAGGGAAGGGAAGGGAAGGGAAGGGAAGGGAAGGAAAGGAAAGGAAAGGAAAGGAAAGGAAAGGAAAGGAAAGGAAAGGAAAGGAAAGGAAAGGAAAGGAAGAGAGCAAAGAAGGAAAGGGAAGGAAAGGAAAGGAAAGGAAAGAGGGAAGGAAGGAAAGGAAAGGAAGGGAAGGGAAAGGAAGGAAGGGAAGAGGGAGGGGGAAAGGAAAGGAAAGGAAAGGAGGAAAGGAAAGGAAAGGAAAGGAAAGGAAAGGAAAGGAAAGGAAAGGAAAGGAAAGGAAGAAAAAGGAAAGGAAGAGAGCAAAGAAGGAAAGGGAAGGAAAGAGGGAGGGAGGGAGGGAGAGAAGGGAAGGGAAGGAAGTGAAGGGAAGGGATGAGGGAGGAGGAAAGGAAAGGAAGGGAAGGGAAGAGGGAGGAGGAAAGGAAAGGAAGGGAAGGGAAGGGAAGGGAAGAGGGAGGGGGAAAGAAAAGAGGAAGAGGGAAGGGAAGGGAAGGGAAGGGAAGGGAAGGGAAGGAAAGGAAAGGAAAGGAAAGGAAAGGAAAGGAAAGGAAAGGAAAGGAAAGGAAAGGAAAGGAAAGGAAAGGAAAGGAAAGGAAAGGAAGAGAGAATGGAAGGGAATGACCATGGGAATTCTGCAATGCTCATAACTGTGAAAAACGGTCCTAAGTCATTTTTTCAGTGCCGCTGTAACTTCGAACGGTCACTAATCCTACTGTTGTAAATCGAGGACCGATTGTACGTGGATTTAATTTTTTTCCCCAAAGGCTACTGGGAGATTCTCTTCCTAATGAATAGATCTGGAAGTCACCGGGAGCGGAACTAAAACTAAAATAAACGAACGTGGCGGTGCTTCTCCGTTATTTATATTCGCTCTAATTGGAAAAGTTGGTGGGGGGAAATGACTTTTATGACAGTGTTTGGGATCTACGTGCATTTTATTACCGGAGCTTAAGCCGCCATTGTTTCTCCTCGGGGGATAATAATCGAGCCACTGACAGCTGGATTTCAGATCGTCTCAGCAAAACAAATATATTAATAATATTCCTGCTTTCTCCAACGGAGGAAGCCACAATTCCCGAGGTATCCCTCTTAAACAGGCCTTGTAAGAACTCTGCAGAGGGAGGCCCTTAGACAGAAATGCCAATTTTTTCCTCAACTCTAGGTGGTTTTTTTTCTTCTTTCTTTCTCTTCTTCTTCTTCTTCTTCTTCTTCTTTTGAAGGTACGTATTAAAATAGTATTTTGAAAGGTATAAAGATAGCGCAGTATTTCTCAAAAGTGTTCCCAATTTTCTCCTTGTATGCAGTTCACCGTAGCTGAACTTTTAAATCTCTTGGGAAGGCGAGAAGGCAAAGAGAAGTGGGAAGAGATAGGGAAAGGAGAAGGATGAAGAGAAGGAAAACAGGAAGGTAGGGAGGGAGGGAGGGAGGAGGAGGAGGAGAGGGAGAGAGGAGGAGATAAGATAGATGGTAGATGGATGGATGGATGGATAAAATGGATGGATGGATGGATAGATAGATAGATAGATAGATGAGATAAGATAGAGAAAGAGAGAGAGAGATGGATGGATGGATGGATGAAAATGGAGATCTTTCAAGAAAAGACTGGACAGCCACTTGTGAGAAGTAGTATAGGGCTTCCGCTTGAGCAGAGGGTTGGACTGGATGACCTCCAAGGTTCCTTCCAACCTTGTTACTCTATGTTCTACATCCAGCCTTTTTCTAGCAGCTTCTTCATTCTCCTCCGATACCGAACATGGAAAAGGAAGGAAAGACACTGGGATAGAAGTGTGTTTTGAACTTCGTAGGATGGAAAAACTCAGCCAAACTTCCATGTATAATCCGACCTAATTTGTTTCTCCCTTAATTCACTAAGTGCCACTTCGGCCATCAAAAACTGCCACAATCTTCATCCTCTAGAAGGTAAAGGTAAAGGCTCCCCTCGCCCGTATGTGCTACTCGTTCCCGCCTCTAGGGGGTGGTGCTCATCTCCGTTTCAAAGCCGAAGAGCCAGCGCTGTCCGAAGACATCTCCATAGTCATGTGGCCGGCATGACTCAACGCCAAAGGCGCACGGAACGCTGTTCCCTTCCCACCAAAGGTGGTCCCTATTTTTCTACTTGCATTTTCTTTTTTACCTGCTTTCGAACTGCTAGGTTGGCAGAAGCTGGGACAAGTCACGGGAGCTCACCCCGTTACGCGGCACCAGGGATTCGAAACTGCCGACCTTTCGATTGACAAGCTCAGCGTCTTAGCCACTGAGCCACCGCGTCCCCTTCATCTCCTAAAAAGGAGATGGCTATTTTTAAAAGAAATCTACTTATTTCCAAGATTATGTAACTTTCTATCTTGGGGTGAGGGGGAACCTGAGTGCCCAGGCCAGGATGAAAAGTTTGATAGAAATGATATATAATTAGTTTCATCGTTTGGGGCTGGAAGCTCAACTTCAAAAAAAAGGGCCAAAGAATTCATGCTGACCACAGCTGTCTTGGGTTTATCGAAGAAACAAAAGGGAATTTTAATTTATTTTTATACCTCCAGTGTATACCGGGGGGGAGGGGATTAGATTTGAAGGAAATTAAATGCCTCCATCCGAAAATTCGAGGAATGACGCAATCGCGAGGGGTCTTGAGTCGGTGCCGGGGACCCCGGGAAGAGTTTGGGAAGGAGCAGACGGCCCTTTTCAGCCCCGAGGGCGAATCTGGCACCCTGCCGTCTTTGGCCTGGCCAAGAAGCTTCCAGATGTCTTGCAAACATCTGGCGCAAGAGAATGGCTCCGGGTGGATTTGGACGGTCCACAGCAAAACGGTTTTACTCCCACGTCCGGTCATCTTGGTGGAGCATTCAGGACAGGGATGGCTAACAAATTAGAAATTTGTTAGAAAATGTTATATCAAGATAGAAATATTTTTAAGGTAATCAGGATGAAAATTTATTTGAAAATGTTATATTAAGATTGAAATAGGTTAATGTAATGAAGATGAAAATTTGTAAGGGGGAGGGAGGGGTTCAAGTTTTATATACAAAGGAGGGTTTTTCCTTTTATTTGACATGAGTATACTGTGAGGAAGTCTGGGGGGAGGGGAGGGTTAGGGTGGGTTAGGGAGGCTGGGAAGTTTGGGGTGGGTTGCGGGGGGGGGAAAGGGGTGAAAATGTAACTGTAAAACTTTTGCAATAAAAAAAAAAATAAGGACAGGGATGGCTGACTAATGTCCTTTCTGGAAGGACTTTGCTGGGGGGGGGGGGGTTGGAGAGTCCAGTGAAAAGGAGGAGTGGGGGAGACGGGAGGGCAATGAGCCAAGATTTGAGGGGCTGCCCCCCCAAAGAAGAGGGGGTCCACCTATTCTCCCTTCCTTCCTTCCATCCATCCTTCTTTCCTGCTTTCTTCTTCCTTCCTACTTCCCATCTCCTTCCTCCCTCCCTCCCTTCTCTCCTCATTCTCCTTCCTTCCTCTCTTCCTCCCATCTCCTTCCTTCCTCCCTTCTTTCTTTCTTGCTTTCTCCTTCCATCCTTTCTTCCTTTACTTCCATCCATCTCCTTTCATCTTCCCTCCCTTCTCTCCTGCTTTCTCCTTCCTTCCTCTCTTCCTCCCATTTCCTTCCTTCGTTCCTTCCTTCCTCCCTTCTTTCTTTCTTTATCCTTCCATCCTTCCTTCCTTTTCCTTCTATCCATCCTTCTTTCCTGCTTTCTTCTTCCTTCCCCCCTTCTCTCCTTTCTCCTTCCTTCCTTCCTCCCTCCCTTCCTTCTCTCCTGCTTTCTCCCTTCTTCCCATCTCCTTCCTCTCTCCCTTCTCTCCTCCTTCCTCCCTCCCTCCCTCATTTCATAGAGTAAATTAGCTATCCTAAATAAATATTTTATAATATGCAGTAGAGAAGAGGATACTTATTAAAGCCCAAACTACTGATCTAATTAAAGTGTTCCAAAATAATGGTGTCATTTCCCAACCTTGAACACCATTCAGAATAAATAACAGAATAACAACATAGAAATAGAAAACAACCCTTTCCCTCCTATATGAGGGAGGGGGGGAGAAAAGGAAGGAGGGAGGGAGGGAAGGAGGGAAGGAAGGAAGGAAGGAGAGAAGGAAGGAAGATGGTAGGGAGTGAAGGAAAGGAAGGGAGGAAGGAGGGAGGGAGGAAAGGAAGGAGGTAGGGAGGGAGGAAAGGAAGGAAGGAAGGAGGGAGGGAGGAAAGGAAGGAAGGAAGGAGGGAGGGAGGAAAGGAAGGAAGGAGGGAGGAAGGGAGGGAGGGAGGAAGGAAGAAAGGAAGGAAGGAGAAACAGGAGGAGGAGGAGAAAGGTGGAGAAGGAAAAGAAGGAGAAGGAGAGAGAAGGAAAAGAAGGAGAAGGAGAGAGAAGGAAAAGAAGGAGAAGGAGAGAGAAGGAAAAGAAGGAGAAGGAGAGAGAAGGAAAAGAAGGAGAAGGAGAGAGAAGGAATGGTGGAGAAGGAGAAAGGGAAGGAGTGACAGAGAAGGAGATAATGAAATCTCCGCCTAGGTGAAGAGCCTCAAATAAATACATTTCTAATCCTTCAAGACCGTTTGTTGATTTAATTATGAATCGCCTTGGGATAATATCTGGGTTAAAAAGCTGCTGTAATTAGAACCGGTCCACCATTTCTGACAGGGAGGCTTCCCAATACAGCCCCCTTCTATTTATTTATTTAAGCGAGGGAAAAAATTTCAATCTTCAAGGTGAGCGCAGAGTCGATAAGTGGGAAGTCGTTGCCGAATGGATTCCTGTCACCCCAAACGTCAAGACAGCATTCCGAATTCCTGCAACTGCAGTTTCATTTTATTTTATATTTTATTTTATTTTATTCCGCTCCAACCCCACACCGGCTTTAAATGTCTGGTTTCTCCAGCCTGGAAGATTTACGAAATTTACAGAGATTTTTGTTCAATGCTTTGTACGAGAGCTGCAAACCGATCGGAAATGGAACTTCCTTTCTTTCAAATATTTTAAATATTTGAGGGGCTGCCCCCAAAGAAGAGGGGGGGGAGGGTCCACCTGTTCTCCAAAAGCCCCTTGATGGGCAGGAGAAGAAGCAACGGATGGAAACTAATCCAGGAAGAGAAGCAACCTGGAATTAAGGAGAAATTTCCTGACAGCGAGGACAATGAACCAGTGGAACGGCTCGCCACTAGAAGTTGTGGCTGCTCCATCCCCGGAGGTTTTTAAGAAGAGATGGGATAACCATTTGTTTGAGATGGTCGAGGGTCTCCTGCTTGAGCAGGGGGTTGGACTAGAAGGCCTCTAAGGTCCCTCCCAGCTCTTTTATTCTAATGTTCTATGTTCACTGTCTCCTGGTGATTGGCCCAAAGGCACCCAGCCTGCTTTCATTCTTAAAACAGGACTAGAACTCACCATCACCCAATGATTGGCCCAACGGCACCCAGCCGGCTTTCTTGTCTGAGGCAGAACTAGAACTCCCCATCTCCTGGTGATTGGCCCAGTTACCCAGCCTGCTTTCATTCCTAAAATGGGACTAGAACTCATCGTCACCCGATGATTGGCCCAAAGTCACCCAGCCTGCTTTCATGCCTGAGGCAGAACTAGAACTCCCCATCTCCTGGTGATTGGCCCAAAGTCACTCAGCCTGCTTTCATTCCTAAACCAGGACTAGAATTCACTGTCACCCGATGATTGGCCGAAGGTCACGCAGCCTGCTTTCATGCCTGAGGCGGAACTAGAACTCCCTGTCTCCTGGTGATTGGCCCAGAGTTACCCAGTTGGCTTTCATGCCTAAGACAGGACCAGAATTCACCATCTCCAGACGATTGGCCCAAAGTCGCCCAGCCTGCTTTCAAGCCTAAGGCGAGACTAGAACTCCCAGCCTCCTGGTTTCTAGGCCATCACGGAACCAAACCGGTTTTCCTACTGGGGGAAAGGTGCCCCTTATTCGACTGACTGGCTACCAACCGGGTCCCTTAAGGAAGCCGCTCTCCTCTCCTCCCTCCAGCCTGCTCTTTCAACACAACCTCACTCTCCAAGCTGTGTAAACACGGCAAGCAAACACATCTCCCCATCAACGTGACACTCACAACACTTCTGCGTTTGTCGTTGGTGGGTGAAGGTTATGCCAAACGCCTCTCGCAAACGGCAGGAGACTCCCACGGGGGCGGGGGGGGGGGGAAGTGTCAAAGTCACCAAGGTTGCCGATGTATTGATTCCTAAGGAAAGCCAGGGAGGGGGCAAAAAGGAGGGGAGGACCCCCCTTTGCGGCTGGGGAGGGGGACGAGAAACTCACAAGTCAAGGGCGCACGCCGTGCTACGCGCCTCTTATCGCCTGGGAGGGCTTATTTTCCGGTTGAGTCTTGTTTTAGGGAAAGGGTCAGCAACCTGCGGCTCTGGAGCCACATGTAGCTCTTTCACCCCTCTGCTGCAGCTCCCTGTCACTCAAAATATGCGTCACAGCCACCAATGTGCGACACCCGCCGGCACGCCATTTATTGAGCTTTTCAACCCCCGGTAGGCCAACCATGGATAAATCCAAGAAAAGAAAAGTTTCAGAAGAAAACAGAACTTTTAATTCAACTACATAGGCTAGTTTTGTGGCCGCTCAAGAAATAGTCAGGCACGGGAAGGGTTTTGTGGCTCCCGGGGTTTTCTCTTCTGTGGGAAACGGGTCCAAATGGCTCTTTGTGTGTTTACAGTTGCAGACCCCTGTTTTAGGGAAAACAGGGTAATTCTACTCTACACATAGTTCTCAACTTTTAACAGTTCGTTTAGTGACCGCCCGCGGTTACAACAGCAGTGAAAAAGTTGATTTAGAACCATTTCTCCACATGTACGACCGTTGCCGCATCCCTGCGTTTGCGTGATCAAAATTCAGACGCTTGCCACCACCGACTCGTGTTTATGACGGTTGCAGTGTTGATCCCCGTTTGGTGATCTTCCGACCAGCCAAGTCAAGAGGGAGGGAAACCAGATTTGCTTCACAACCTTAAGAACTGCAGGGGTTTGCTTAAATGGGGCCCTAAGGAGCCCGGGCGGGCAGGTGAGGAGTGGCTGGGAGGGGAGGGCAAGTAGAGTCTGGCAAGGCACCCCTCAATGGGAGTGACATTGAGTTGGCCATGCCCACCTAGTCACATGACCACCTAGCCATGCCCACCCAGCCAGTCATCAGGCAGATCATATTAGTGGTCCACGGGATTTAAAATTAGGAATTTAGTGGTCCCTGAGGTCCGAAAGGTTGGGGACCCCTGGTCTACTCCCTCCCTCCCTCCCTCTCTCTCTCTCTCTCTCTGTCCCTTACACACACACACACACACTGGCCTGCTTTCTCCCAACTTAAAAACGGCCACGTCCTTTCCATCCTGTTTGTTATTATTGATATTAAAAAATGGAAGGCAGTGATGATTATAATTGGCTGGCACAAAATACATTAATTTTCAAGGAATTGCATTATGAAACGCTGTTCTGTTGCTCCAGATAATGACAAAGAGAGGAAAGGGGGGGGGGGGAGGGAGAAAAAAAAACGGATTAGTCACTTGGAAATAAAAATAACCAGTGTCTTTTCCCCGCAGATTGCCAGCTTCAAATATTTAACCTGTTCTGTGCTTCTCGGACAATCCAGGTTTCTTTCTGGTGTGTTTGACAAGCATTGGCCATTGACCAAATATATATATATATATATATATATATATATATATATATTCGCTGGAGTTATTTGCCCTTCTTTCTTTCACGAGTGTTTTTCAGCTCTGATGTCGGTGCCCTCATATTAGCTTTCTGTCCGATCCCCTGAGCGGGTGGAGAAGAGGCCCTATTGAGATGTCAGAGAGGATGAAATATTCACAGTGGAAAAAGAGCAAATTTTAATTCACCGAAGGCAGAATGGCACAGCCAGGGGGGAAATTCTGGAGGCCGCCAACAGCTTCCGTTGCTTCCGTTGCTGTCCTTGCTTAATGCTCGGAAGGTCGCCAAATTCCCACCCGACTTTGTCGCAACTTTGGGGTTCAGTTCGATGCTGCGTTCAATTCATCGGATATCCTCCTCTGATTTTTTTTTTTAATTATTAAAATTATTATTGTTGGGGTACTGGTGGAGAGGAGGAGGAGATGGGGAGGAGCAGAGGGGAAGGACTGTGACCTTGGTTCACTAACACTGATGATGTAACTTAGTATGGTCACCAAACGTCTGCTAGAAAACAACCAAGCTGCATCGTTACCAACTCAGCCTGAAGATATCCTACTACGACTTCTGTACTCCCAAAATTGGGGGTTAAAGACACTACAGGACATTTCTGGAGTGGCAAGCAGCCGGATCCACGTTTTTCTCTCTCGAGTGGCTTCACCCACAGCCCAAGAGTCAATCAACCCTTGAGTAACAGGTCAAAGAGTCAAGGAGAAGCGAACCAATCCATTCCTGTACCCAATGAAGAGTTTGAGAGCCTCCCCCGCGGGACTAATCCGAGGCCATCTCTCTCTCCCTCTCTCTCTTTTTTTTTTTGCCAAGGATTGGCTTCAGTCTGGCGTAGCCAATTTTCAATATCCAGCCAGGAAAAAAAAAATGCAAATGAGAAATCTTCCTCTTTGGGCTCTAAGGAGATAAGTAGGACCTATTAACCTCCCGTGTTATTTTTCAACTTCATTATCCGGGCTGACACGGGGAAGAAGCCGGCGGGGACGGCATCTTCGGGCCACCCAAACATGCAAATGGCCTTCTCCAAGGAAATTACTTTTCTGGACGGAAGGTTATTAATCTAAATTCTTCCAGTTAGTTCAATTGGGGGCTTAGGATAAATACAGAACAGGTGGCGATACTTATCTCCCGCAACAGGCATCCTCCGGGGGCCGTTTGTCATACCGACTGCAGACTGGATCTTTAATCCCCTTAACGGCAAAAAAAATTAAAATCTGATTATTATTATTATTTTTTCCTCCCTTCCGGAAAGGGATTCCTGGGGACCCCCCCCCCGGAAGCCAAGGTGGATGACCGTGGGAAAATTTCAGCCGCCGGTCTCACGGACAGGTAATCCTCGATTTAGGACGACAATGGAGCCCAGAAATCCTATCTCTCGGCGAGATGGTTTGCTAAGTGTGTTTCGCCCTGTTTTATGACCATTCTTGCCACGGTTGTTAAGCGAATCGCCGTAGCGGTTAAGTGAGCAATACGGTTGTTAAAGGAATGTGGCTTCCTCCCCTCTCCCGCCCCTTTTGCTAGTCAGAAGGTCGCAAAAGGGGATGGTGTGATCCCGACACAGTGCGACCGTCGTAAATATGAGTCATTTGTGCCCCAAGCGTCCAAATTTTGATCTTGTGACCACGGGAGGGATGCTGCGGCAGTCGTACGTGTGAAAAACGGTCATAAATCACTGTTTTTTTAAAGTGCTGTTTTAAAAAGGAAAGTGATAAATCGCTATCCAAGGTGCTGAAACAAGAAAGGGTCTCCATCCTTCAAAATTTCACCTGAATACAGAACACAGAATCATAGAGTTGGAAGGGGCCTTGGAGGTCTTCTAGTCCAACCCCCCTTTGCTCGAGCAGGAGACCTTCTACCATGTCAGGCAAATAGATGTCCAGTCTCTTCTTAAAAACCTCCAGGGATGGATCAACCACAACTTCTGAAGGCAAGCCGTTCCACTGGTTAATTGTTAGGAACTCTTTGGAAATTTCTCCCACTCCTTTCTAGAACTGATAAGGTCACCTAGCTGGGTCATGAAACGTCTGCAAGAAAGCAAGCAAGCTCAGAGAGCACCAAGGACCCCACAGTTGTTCTCTTCCCCCTCCTCCCCCTCCCCCTCCTCCTTCTCCTCCTCCTCCTCCTCCTCCTCCTCCTCCTCCTCCTCCTCATCATCATCATCTCTGCAAACCCCACTCCCTTCTAGCACTGATGATGTCACCTAGATGGGTCACGAAACGTCTGCCAGAAAACAACCCAGCTCAGAGAGCACCAAGGACCCCACATATTTTTTTAAAAAAAGTCAACCCATGCTAAAATTGAAGGATCCTGCTGAATTTTCAGACTTCTGCCGGAGCCCATCTGCAGGATTGTCTCTCTTAGCAGAATGCCGCTTTGCTTAAAAAAGAATTCCTCCGTTTTCCCCACTTCTGGCTTCCTCAGTCATGTTCCCCGAGCAAAGAGAAGTGCCATGTCCCATCCGGCACCCAAAATTGTGGAGCTGTTAAGCAAATCGAAGGTCACACAATGCTCCGTTTGTCTTTGGGCTCCAGAGGATGAAGCGGCGTACCTGGCCAGGTATGAACGATGGAGAGGAAGATTGGAATCAACCCTCCAGAGCCCAGATGTAATTTGAGGCTAAACGGACGTTAAAACAGCTCATTTTTAACCAGGTTTGCGGCTCGTCCTTGCCGCTTGTCCCTTGCAGGGAAGAAATGGAGATTTGATGGAAGATTATATTCGTATTAGGAAGTTTTCACACGCGTTTCGACACTGGCAAGCCTCAAAGAGGAAGAATTATTTGAATGCCTTCGGAGGTTGTAGGGGATTCATCACTGTTTTTTTTTTTTTTTAAGGAGAGACATGGACAGCCACCTATCTGAAAGGGTCTAGGGTCTCTCCTGCTTGAGCAGGGGGTTGGACTAGAAGACCTCCAAGGCCCCTTCTGGTTCTGTTCTGATTGATTGATTGATTGATTGAAAAGGTCTAGGGTCTTCTGCTTGAACAGGGGGCTGGACTAAAAGACCTCCAAGGTCCCTTCCAGTCTATTCTGATTGATTGATTGATTGATTGATTGAAAAGGTCTAGGGTCTCATGCTTGAGTAGGGGGCTGGACTAGAAGCCCTTCAAAGTCTCTTCCAGCTCTATTCTGATTGATGTCCTTAGAATCCAGGTGGACAGGACGAAGTTCTCCAGATCTTCTGGAGGGACCAGAAGATCTGGAGATCTTTTTTTAGCCGCTGCCAAAAAAAAAAAGAGCCAATGAAGTTGTGGCTTAAAAGCCTAAAAGACCATTGTTATGCGAGTTCTGCCCCGTTTTACGACCTTGCCTGCCGCAGTTGTTAAGCGAATCCCTATCATTGTTAAATTAACGACATGGTTATTACATGAATCTATCTCCCCCGTTGTGGGATCCCGGCTGGAATAAAAGTTAATTTTCAGCTTTTTTAAGAGCGGAAAGGGTGTAGAAGTGTAGAGAGATTTAAAAGCTAGTTTGCAACCTTTTAAATCTCCGGGGCATAGCGAGTTCTTTTTTCTTTTTTGTCATTTGTGACCCAGCGAGGTGTGAAAATGTTAATGAAGGGAGTGATTTGAGGGGTTTTTTTTTTTATTATTTTTTTGCCAGAAATCCCCCTATTTAAAATGTAGTCCAGGTGGGAAGGCTCCTGCTTCTTTCTCTGGCTTTTAGGATGCGAATGCCTTCCGACACGGTGGTCTCAGCTGGTTAAATCCATGCTTTGCCAAAATTGAGATGCTGGAACGGCCCCACATCGCTTTGGCTGCCCCTTAAAGGGGAGGGAGGGAGGGAGGCCGAAAAATGTCACAGTTGGGGTGGGGGAAGAGACTGACAGGGCTGGGGGACCCCCAAAAATGGGTATTTTGCAAATATTCGGCCTGCTTTTGCAGAATCACAAAGTTGGAAGGGGCCTCAGAGGTCTTCTAGTCTAGTCTTCTAAGAGGTTCCCCTTGCACCTATGTGCTAGTCATTCCTGACTCTAGGGGGCGGTGCTCATCTCTGTTTCAAAGCCGAAGAGCCAGTGCTGACCAAAGACATCTCCGTGGTCCTGTGGCCGCCATGACTCAACGCCAAAGGCGCACGGAACGCTGTTCCCTTCCCACCAAAGGTGGTCCCTATTTTTCTACTTGCATTTTTTACCTGCTTTCGAACTGCTAGGTTGGCAGAAGCTGGGACAAATCACGGGAGCTCATCCGATTATGCGGCACTTGGGATTCGAACCGCAGAACTGCCGAACTTTCGATCGACAAGCTCAGCGTCTTAGCCCCTGAGCCACCGCGTCCCTACATATAGGGCGGCAATATAAATCTCCTAAATAAAATAAATAAATAAATGGGTACTAACGCTTTATGTGCTTTTGATTCTATGTCCCTCTGTTAAGGCAACCTAGGATTGCATTGGGCTTTTTTGGCAGCTGTAGCACACAGCTGGCTCGCGTGTCAGTGTTAGTCTGTTCAAACACTTTCTCTCCCGTCCTCTCGTACCGCAGCCGCGACACGCTTAGGAAGCCCGTGAAGGTATCCTAAGATGGCACGGATCCCACCCTCCGACCGATCATGCCAATCCTTTGGGTACCACTGGGGAGCTGCGTCTCCGGGCAAGTTCCTAAAAGCGCATGCAAAAGGCCTGTGGGGCGTGTTTTGGCGTGCCCTCTCCGCTCTCGTTCTCCGTGTGTGTGCCCTTGGAGAACTTGGCACCGTGTCCAATTCATTCTCCCGGAACGAGAGGCCGCGAGGCCCCGTACGAGAAAAAAACGAAACACGGGCTCGGTGCCTGGTTGGCCGGCTGGCGTCACATCAGCAGCTATGAAAATTAATGTGCCAAGGCTCTCGTGCCAGCCTCGGTTTAATTTCTCCGGTTGGGGAAAAGCGGCTTCCGAAATATTAGACATTCTTGCAAGGTTCAGCACAATTTCTCCCGGCTCTGATCCTTTGGGTCTTCGCTCCGACAGGAAATTCCCTGGTTTTCCTGGGGAGGCAGAAGCAACCGTGTGTTCAGACATGGATGTCAGGATCAAAACGCTCAGCAAAAAAAATATAATAATAATAATAATTAAGGATATTTCTTCCTTCTGTTCCTGGCAGGCTGGAAAAAACGCCGTGGAAGGAATCCTGGATGGCTAATTCACTTTTTTCCCCCTGTTATCTATCTGTGAGAAACACACACAGAGTTCTCTGGGGCGGGAAAAACATGTGTTGTTTTCCCACACTCCTTCACGTGCCACAGCAAGCCGTGGCTTGTTTTAAAACCTGGTTAAAGAGTGGCTGAGTCGCAAGTCTACATCCTAAGCTGTGAATTGTTGTTTATAAAGAACTGGCCCCTCCTCCTCCTCCTCCTCCTCCTCCTCCTCTTCTTCCTCTTTCCGCAAACCTCGCTTCCTTCTAACACTGATGATGTTCCCTAGTTGGGTAATGAAACGTCCACAAGAAACCCACCGAACTCAGAGAGTACCAAGGACCCCACACTCCTCCTCTTCCTCCTCCTCCTCCTCTCTGCAAACCCCATTCTCTTCTAGCACTGATGATGTTCCCTAGTTGGGTAAAGAAATGTCTTCACGAAGACCACCAAGCTCAGAGGCCACCAAGGACCGTCATAAGTATGAACCAGTTGCCAAGCATCCAAATTTTGATCCCGTGACTGTGATCACCGAGTTTACCACGGATGAGCCGGTTATGGGAATTGGGTACATCTACTCTAAAGAAAAGAAAGACTATGAGTGACACGATGGCAGTTTCCAATATTTGTGGGGAACAATGGATGGAAACGAACCAAGGAGAGAAGCAACTTAGAACGAAGGAGAAAATTCCTGACAGTGAGAACAAGTAACCAGTGGAACAACTTGCCACCAGAAATTGTGGATGCTCCATCACTGGAGGCTTTTAACAAGAGACTGGACAACTATTTGTCAAGACAAATGCATGAGCAGGGGGTTGGACTAGAAGACCTCCAAGGTCCCTTCCAACTCTATTTTTCTATGTTATCCTAGAGGGAGGATAAAACCTCCATAAAAATCCAGGCAGGCTCTTGAATATTACAGCGGCTCCCTCAGCCTTGTGATTCTTAATTTTCCTCTAATTTCGGGACCACGGTGCTGATATTAAAAAAAAAAAAAAACCCTTAGAAGTGTTTTAGGGAGCCATATTAAAATAATTCAACCGGCACTATAATTTTAGCACCAACCATCAAAGATGAAATAATGGCCCTTTAGACCACGTCCTGCCTTTCGGGTGACCTTGGTTGGGGGAGAAATGGAGCAGGGGTGGGCTTCTAAAAATATTTAGCAAGGGGTTGCTGGGTGGGTGTGGCCAATTGTGGGCGTGGCCTAGTCGGCATTCCTGCACCATGGCTGGGAGGTGGGTGTTTTTGCCCTCCCCAGGCTCCGGAGGTTTTTCCCAAGCCTCCGGGAGGGCAAAAAACGGCCTCCCCAGGCTCCAGAGGGCCTCTAGAGGCCAGAAACCTCCGGTAGGCCTGTTTTTTGCCTTCGCCTCACCTCACCTCATGCCCTTACCTGCATCCAAAACAGGCCGCGTGGGGACTCCTGGGAGGGTGGGCGGGGCCAGCCAGGAGTGGGATTTGGGGGTTCTCCGAGGGGTGAAAGAGCCACATGCGGCTCCAGAGCCACAGGTTGCTGACCCCTCGGCTAGAAGAACAGGCCTAAGATCTCCTCAACCTCATCTATACTCAGTGGGGCATTTCTTCCCTTTTGGCACAAAACCCTCCGAGGGTATAAAACGGGCGTGGTTTCCCTCCGTGGTCTGGGAGAGAAGAACTGCCACGGGAGGCCAGGCAAATTTCCATGCCAGTCTAATTCCCTGCCAACTCCAAGCTGGGCGAAGAGAGGAGCTTCAACTCAACCATGGGGAAAGGACCCCAACCGGACAACTCGCCATCTGCCCACCTCACTTTTCGACACCGCGTAGAGACCCAGAAAGGTTATTGAGATGGGAGGCCATCCTCCTTGAATCTGCTGCAATAATTCATTTTTTTTTTAAAAAAGTAAGATTTATCCTTCTCTACGCCTCACCATCCTTTCCCCAATCTACCGGTAACAGATGTTGGGTTAACCAAGCCTTAAGTGCCGCATTTAGCATTTCTCGTGGTGGTGGGTGTGCCAACGGTTGCATTGCAACCCGGAGATTAAGGTGTGTTGGAAAAAAGGAGCCATTTTCCAAATTGCCTTTTTGTTTTCTGAAGATAAAATACACAGGAAAGAAAAGAGGAGGAGGGGATGGAGGGAGAGAAGAGGAAGGAGAAGGAATAGAAGGAGAATTCACTTAACAACTGTGTTATTAACTTAACCGTGGCAGTGATTCGCTTGAAAAATTGTGTCAAGAAAGGTTGTAAAAACGAGGAAAAACTCAAGAACTTTCTTACTTAGCAACCGGAATTTGGGGCCCAATAGTTTGTCGTAACTTGAGGACTACCTGTACACTAAAATAATAATAAGAAGAATAAGAAGAAACTTGGGGGAGAAACCAGCAAGAACACTTCAGAACAAGTATACAAAAAGAAAATCCTTACTTCTCTTCATCCTCTTCCTCCTCCCCTCCTTCCTCTCCCTCCCCCTCCTTCCTTCTCGTCCTCCTCCTTTCCCCCTTCCTCCTCCTTTCTCCTTCCTTCTATTTCTCCTCCCCATTCCTCTTCCCCATTCCTGCCTCCTCCTCTTCCCGTCCCCTCCTTCTCCTCCTCCTCTTCGCCTCCTTCTTCTGCTCCTCCTTCCCCTCCTCCTTCCTCTTCCTCCTCCTCCTCCCCCCTTCCTTCTAGTTCCCTCTCTCCCCTCCTCCTCCCCTCCTCCTCCTTCTTCCTCTTCTTCCTCCTCTTCTCGTTCCTCCTCCCCCTTCCTTCTAGTTCCCCTCCTCCCCTCCTTCTCCTTTCTTCTTCTCCTCCTCCTCCTTCCTCCTCCCCCCCTTCCTTCTAGTTCTCCTTCTCCTCCTCCTCCTCCTTCTCCTTCTCCTCCTCCTTCCTTCTTCTCCGCCTCTTTCCTCCTCCTCCCCTCTTCCTTCTAGCTCTCCTTCTCCTCCTCCCCATTCCTCCCCCTCTTCCTTTGGTCAAGAAGCCCCCCAGCGCTTCATTCTGAGTGCCCGACAGCCGTCCCGGTGCCCATTAACTCTTGGCTGCTAAATGCAGAGATCTGGAGATCTATGGGTGCACTTTGGCTTCCCCTCTAAGTGCTTTGCATATCGTTAAGGGGGCTTTGGTAATTAATAGGCCAGCAAATGAAGGCCAGGGCAGCGTCTGCTTGGAGGGAAGAGGCTTTCCACCCGGGTTTTAACTCCATGTTTTGCACTCCAGGCCTCGGGTGGGGGGTGGGGGGGCATAAATGAGGTCTCCTTCATCAATCAAGTGCCCAAAGACAAGGGGTTTCAATGCAAGAGAGCTGGGTGGGGGGAATTGGAGGCAAAGAAAGGGGTCAGAGAGGGCTTGGGGAGATACAAGAAGTCCTCGACTTACAACCATCCATTTACTGACCGTTCCAAGTGACAACGGCACTGGGAAAAGAAAGGAACTTGGGACCAGTCTTCACACTTACGATCGTCCCACCAACCTCAAGGTCACATGTGAATCCAAAGGCCACCGGCTCGTATTTATGACGGTGGCTGGGTCACGCGATTTCCCTATTTTTGCGACCTTCCATGGGGAAGCCGGATTCACTTAAGGACTGTGGGAGGGAATCTTGCAGGGCTGCCTGTGATTTTTAGCTTCTGACGGAGCAGGAAAAACGACCTTGAGAGAAAGAGGGGGAAAGGGGCCGAAAGAAGCCCTGAGAAACGAGATAAGGAGACCGACCCCTCCCTCATCCACTGGGGTATAAAGGGGGGGGGGGCAGAAGGAGGGTTGCAAAATCTCAGTGGGCTTCTGGTAGAGAGGGAGGGTGGTCCAAGATCAGAAGGGCTGCAAGGACCCCCAAAGCCAGAAGCCCAGGCTGCTTCCTCCATTCAGGTGGAAAAGTGGAGAGCCATTCCACTCGGGGGTGGGGGGGGAAGGAAGGAAGGAAGGAAGGAAGGAAGGAAGGAAGGAAGGAAGGAAGGAAGGAAGATGAGAAAGGAGGGAGGCAAGGAGGGATGGTTGGCAAGAAAGGGTCGTATAAGGGGTCCTAAAAGGGGGCGAAACCCACTTAATCGCTTAGCAACGGAAATGTCCTTTTTTGGGCCACCATCATTAAGCAAATCGCTGTGGTGCTTAACTTGGCCACACGGTTGTTTCGGTGAATTCGACTTGGCCGGTCGGAAGGTCGCAAAAGGGGGAATCGGGTGAGGGAGCCCCCCCTCCCGGGACGTCATAACTATGAGTCATTTGCCAAAGGTCTGAATTTTGAGCACGGGGCGTGCTGCTTATGCCGTCGTTAAGTGTGAAAAAGAGGTCCCGCGTTCCTTTTCCCCCCTCAACTGCCATCATAACTTTGAATCGGCCACTAAATGAAGCATTGCAATCGTAGGCTGCTTGCTTTTTCCTGACTGAGCTGCAAATTCATGCCATGCAATCTCCCTCCCCAGTTGCCCAGAGGGGGCTTCCGTGGATGGCATGTGAGGGAGAGACCCCCCCCCACCCCCCCCACCCCCTTCAAAACCCCACCTGGAAAATTCCCCCGCACTCGTTTCAAAATCTGACAAGGCAAAAGCTGTGTGGGAACCGCCAAGGTCAGGGGAGAAGCGTGATCCGAGACAATCCAAGCCTCTTAAAAACAGTGACAAATGTCTCCTTTAATTTTAATGAGCTTTCTTTGCATCCCAAATCTAATTACAGCATTATCAAGTATTGCTTGGAGCTGCAGGTGGCTTCCCCCTGCCTTGCCTGGCGGCTGCCACCAACACTTTTCCGTGAATGCTAATAATGGCTTAATTTTTACTATATTTAAAAGGGGGGGGATGAGGAGGAGGAGGAGAAGGGGGGAAGGGGAAAGAGGAGGAGACGGAACAGAAGAAGGAAGAGGAGGAGAAGGAGAAGGGGGGGAGGAGGAAGGAGAAGGGAAAGGTGGAGGAGGAGGAGGAGGAGGAGGAGAAGGAGAAGAGGGAGAAGGAGGAGGAGGAACAGAAGAAGGAGGAGGAGAAGGAGAAGAGGGAGGAGGAGGTGGAGGAGGAGAAGAAGGAGGAGGAGAAGGAGAAGAGGGAGAGGAGGAGGAGGAAGGAGAAGGGAAAGGAGGAGGAGAAGGAGAAGGAGAAGGAGAAGAGGGAGAAGAGAGAGGAGGAGGAGGAACAGAAAAAGGAAGAGGAGGAGAAGGAGAAGAGGGGGGAGGAGGAGGAGGAAGGAGAAGGGAAAGGTGGAGGAGGAGGAGGAGGAACAGAAGGAGGAGGAGGAGAGGGAGGAGGAGGAGGTGGAGAAGGAGAAGGGAAATGGAGGAGGAGGAGAAGGGAAAGGTGGAAGAGGAGGAGGAGGAACAGAAGAAGAAGGAGGAAGAGAAGGTGGAGGAGGAGAAGGAGAAGAAGGGAAAGAGAAAGAAGGAGGAAGGAGGAAGGAGAAGGGAAAGGTGGAAGAGGAGGAGGAGGAACAGAAGAAGGAGGAGGAGGAGAAGGAGAAGGAGAAGGAAAAGGTAGAGAAGGAGGAGGAGGAGGAAGAGGAAGAGAAAAGGAAGGAGAAAGTGTGGTGGAGGTGGAGAAGGAGAAGAAGGGAAAGAGAAAGGAGGAGGAAGAAGGAAGAGGAGGAAGGAGAAGGGAAAGGTGGAAGAGGAGGAGGAAGAAGAAGAAGAGAAAGAGGAGGATGAGTAGGGGGAAGAAGGGAAAGGAGGAGGAGGTGGAGAAGGAGAAGAAGAAGAAGGGGAAGTGGGAGGAGGAGGAAAAGAAGGGGAGGAGGAGGAGGAGGGGGTTGGTCTCTAGAAGACCCCTGAGGTCCCTTCCAATGCTCTTACTTTGTAACTATATCATCCTGCATGAATTAATCAATGGAACCCCTTGCCTCCAGAAGTTGTGAGTGCTTCATCCCTGGAGGTTGTTCAGAAGAGGTGGGGTTGGACTCGTCCAGGGGTCATCAACCTTTTGGGCCTCAGGGACCACTAAATTCATAATTTTGGTGACCGCTGGACTAGAAGACCTCCAAGGTCCCTTCCGACTCTGACCTTCTATGCTTCCAGAGAGGTAACGGGGAGGTGACGTTTGTCGAAAGAAAACCAAACATTTCACGAAAACAAGAGAAACGCTCGGAGATGTTTTTGCAAGAGGGAAAAGCCACGGAGAGCCAGAGTCCAAAAAAATAAATAAATAAAAATTAAAATTAGCTATGTATTCCCTTTTCGGCTCACTTCAGGCCTTAATTCCCTCCTACGTCTTCTGCTTTTTTTTTTTTAATCTGTTTTTTTAAAAAAATATTTATTTATTTTTGTGCATAATGGTGCTTAGAGCCCAAAGGAGACGGGTGGTGATAGTGATCCTTGCAAATCACTGGAAGATTTTCTTGCGTTAGTTGATGCGGCCGACGAATTGCAGGGAGCAAAAAGACGCCATCCAAATATTAAGGGGATTTTTTTTTTTTTTTTTTGGTGACTTGAATCAACGCCCATCCTGAGCCCTCCCCTCCGGCCCTCTTTTCTGGAATGTATTAAAGAGGGGTGGGGGGGTCTTTGGGTTTTGTGTTTGTAGTGTTTGTAGACATGTCGCACAAGAGCTGGAGGTTTCCACTTAATGCTCGTGTTGTTCCCACTGGCCTTCCTGGGTAATTCCAATTTTATGCCGGCGTTCATACATTCTTCAAAGCTGTAATGGGGTTTTCAACTTAGCAAGCTAAGGGAATCCGGCAACTGGAGTTTGTCGAGCATAATTTATAGCCAAAGCAGATCCTCGTTGGTTTATGAGATTCTTTTTAATGGTCACCTCGTTCCCAAAAAGATCGAGGAACATAGAACGTAGAATAATAATAACAGCTGGAAGGGACTTTAGAGGCCATCTAGTCCAACCCCCTACTCAAGCAGGAGACCCTAGGCCATTTCAGGCAAATGGCTGTCCAGTCTCTCTCCTTTTGGAAAGACTTCAGTGATGAAGCTCCCACAACTTCTGGTGGCAAGCTGTTCCACGGATTCATTGCACTCACCATTAGGAAATTTCTCCTTAGTTCTAGATTGGACCTCTCCTTGACTCGTTTCCATCCGTTGTTTCTTGTCCTGCCTTCAGGGGCTTTGGAAAATAGTTTGATGCCCCTCGTCTTTGTAGGAGTCCCCCAAATATTGGAAGAGTCCTGTCATGTCACCCCTAGTCCTTCTTTTCATTAAGTGCCTTCTAACCCTTGGATTCTATGACTCTGAGATAGATAAGATACATGACAGACAAAAGAATGGATGGATGGGAGGGAGGGAGGGAGGGAGGGAGGGAGGGAGGGAGGAAGGAAGGAAGGAAGGAAGGAAGGAAGGAAGGAAGGAAGGAAAAAATGGAGGGATAGTAAGTGTACTGTAGATAATACCATAGAGAGAGAGCGAGAAGGGGGAGATAGAGAAAAAGAAGGAAGGAAGGAAGGAAGGAAGGAAGGAAGGAAGGAAGGAAGGAAGGAAGGACTTGCCACCAGAAGTTGTGGTTGCTCCATCATTGGAGGTTTTTAAGAAGAGATTGGACACCCATTTGTCTGAAATGGCATAGGGCTTCCTGCTTGAACAGAGGGTTGGACTAGATGACCTCCAAGGTCCCTTCCAGCTCTGTTATTCTCTTATTCTATCATCCCTGTTCAATTAACCAGTAGAACGGCTCCCCTTCAGAAGTTGTGGGTGCTCCATTACTGGAGGTTTTCAAGAAGAGACCATTTGTCCACAATAGCATAGGGTCTCCTGCTTAAACAGGGGGCTAGACTAGATGACCTCCAAAGTCCCTTCCAGTCGTATGATTCTAATTTCATCTCCTGGTCAAAAATGACCTCTTCCGTGGGAAAACGAGTCCTGGGTGATCTTTTTTCGGCGGTGAGATGACTTACAAAAGCCAATTCTTTCCCCTTTTCTGCACCAACTTTTGAAAAGATCCCGCTGAGGTCCTTGGACGCAGCTGGAAAAGGATTTATAATACGCAGAGACTCACTTTAATAATGTCGCGGAGCTGCCAGTGAGGTGAAAGCGAAAGGAGATAAGGAGATGCACTGAGATTACTTTCCAATCTTCCCGGTATTTATATATATATATTTCTTAATTAAAAAGAAGCCTTTTCTGTTTTAATTAGTTATACTGAGTTTCAAGATGTGATTAGAGATTTCGAAGAAGCCTCGTCGGACTTCGAGAAGGAAGGAAAGCTGGGTTTTGTTTAATTCCTGCTATAGAATAGAATAGAATAGAATAGAATAGAATAGAATAGAATAGAATAGGAAAATAAATAATATAGAATAGAATAGAATAGAATAGAATAGAATAGAATAGAATAGAATAGAATAGAAAAATAAATAATATAGGATAGAATAGAATAGAATAGAATAGAATAGAATAGAATAGAATAGAATAGAATAGAATAGAATAGAACAGAACAACAGAGGTGGAAGGGACCTTGGAGGTCTTCTAGTCCAACCCTCTGCTCTATCAGGAGATCCTATGCCATTCAGGAGCCTTGATAGTACAGTGGTTTAGTGCACCCTGTTATTAACACAGCTGCCTGCAATTTCTGCTGGTTCGAATCTTGCCAGGCTCAAGGTTGACTCAGCCTTCCATCCTTTCCAAGGTAGGTAAATTGAGGACCCAGTTTGTGGGGGCAATAAGCTGACTTTGTATAAATATACAAAAGGATGAAGGCTATTGCTTAATGCATTGTAAGCCGCCCTGAGTCTCCGGAGAAGGGCGGCATATAAATCAATTTTTTTAAAAAAAAATGGCTCTCCAGTCTCTTTTTGAAAGCCTCCAGTGATGGAGCATTTACAACTTCTGGTGGCAAGCAGTTCCACTGTCTAATTGTTCTCACTGTTAGGAAATTCCTCCTTAGTTCCATGTTGCTTCTCTCCTTGATTAGTTTCCATCCACTGCTTCTTCTCCTGCCCATCAGGGGCTTGGGAGAATAGGTTGGCATCCCCCCCTTCTTTGGGGGCAGCCCCTCAAATATTGGAAGGCTGCTTTCACTATTTATCTCTAATCCTTCTCTTCATTAAACTAAACCATCCCAGTTCCTACATCCATTCATCGTACAATTTAGCTCCATCACTGGAGGCTTGAAGAAGAGACCGGGCAGCCATTTGTCCAGTTTCCTGCTTGAGAGCCTCCAGACCTCACATCAAAACAGAATAACAGTGTTGGAAGGGTCCTTGGAGGTCTTCTAGTCCAGCCCTCTGATCAAGCAGGAGACCCTATGCCATTCAGGACAACTGGCTGTCCGGTCTCTTCTTGAAGATCTCCAGCAACCACAACTTCTGGAGACAAGACGTTCTACTGATTCTAATAGGACTGGAAGAGACCTGGAGGTCCTCTAAATGCAAGCAGGAGAGACCCTATAGAGCCATCTTGGACAAATGGCTTGTTTGAATCTCTTCTTGAAAACCTCCAGGGATGGGAGCACCTACAACCTTGAACGGAGTCAAGTCATCGAATTGATGATTTGTTCTCCTTGATATGGAAATTTCTCCTTCATTGCTTCTCTCCTTGACTTGTTTCCATCCATTGTTGCTTCTTCTCCTACCTTCAGGGGCTTTGGAGAATAAGTGGACACCCCACCCCATCCCTCCTCCTCCTCTTCTAACCAAGGATCTTTCTCAGACACTGCCCGGGATGACCCAATGAAGCCTGGGGGAACATAGTTATCTTCCGCGGAAACATGGCCGCTGCCGATACCACTGCCAGAGACAAATTCATTCCAAAGAATTTATAGCCTAATTCTACAGCTGTTGCCTTCGGAGCCCATTCGGCGGGATTGTTGCACAAACGCTTGTCATAATTTAGTCCTGTTTTCATCTCACAACTGTACTGTAATTACCGTGGTTAACAGCCAACGGTAAACACACACACACACGCACAAAAAGTAAACACAAGGCAAGCCAAGATCATCCAACAAACCATGAATCGGGGAGATCTCGTAATTGAAGCTGGCTATCTCTGACTTGGACAAGGAAGAGGGAAATTCATGGACAGAGAAGGCCGAGTTTTGACTGCTGCCAGGTGGAGCCTGCAAAGATTGTGAAGGACGGAATATAAACCGAGTTTATAGAGAGGCCAGGGCAGAAACAGCGAGATACAGAGAGAGTGGGAGAGAGAGAGAGAGAGACATAGAGAGATACAGAGAGAGAGGGAGGGAGGGGAGAGAGAGAGACGTCAAAAGGATTTTGTGGTTCCTGTGTTTTTTAACAACTGGTTCTCTGCCCTCATGACCGGCTGTGTAGGCGTGGCTGGGGAAGTGAGTGAGTGACATCGAGTTGGCCACGCCCACCTAGGTTTTGTGGCTCCCGGTGTTTTCTTTTCTGTGGGAAACGAGTCCAAATGGCTCTTTGAGTGTTTAAGGTTGAAGACCCCGGTATAGACGGAGGCGTAGGATCAAAATCATGCAAAGTGTTATAAATCCTTAGTAAGGCCACACCTGGAATCCTGCATCCAGTTTTGGTCACTAGATGACCTCTTGAGGTCCCTTCTACATCTGTTATTCTACATTCTAAATGCCTTCCTCCTAACTCCGGAACCAAAGAGAATAAAACATGAGTTCCCGAAAAGATATTCTCCCAGCTTTGTCTTCTTCTCACAGCTAGGACTTCCCAGCAACTCCTAGGAGTTAATTGCTAGTCCTCTGATCATCTCGGTTTTCCTTCTCTCCAAGTTTGTTTCAGGTTCCTCTGAAGGGATCTTGCTCGGGACGTTGCTTGAAATGGGATCTGATTAGCCCCGGGTGAGTTTGGAAGTAATATTTTCTGTGATCTGGAAATTACCCGCATTTTTTTAATGAGGCCTCGTAGACATCTTGTGCGACTTAAAAGGGGAGCCCTGTTAGGCAGCTTACGAGGAGTAAACATATATTTCTGCATCCAGAATAAACCGTCTTTTTGCTTGAAAACGCAGCTGTTTCCCCAGGGAGAGAACTATCCAGATACCACATCAAGCTTTGCTCCTTTCCTCTACATCTCTAACTTCCAAGAATAAGTTGGATATAAAGTCCCTTTTGCAGACTTCGATACACAATTGTGGCTCCTTTGTTGTTGTTGACTCCAAAGGGTCAAAGACAAGGAACCCCAAGTTTGGAGGGTATCCCAACCTTTGGCAAAGAATGAAATCTGGGGATTGGAATGTAAGGACTGTAAGGAGGAGGAAAAATTAGATTGAGGAGGGTGGAGACAGTTCTTCACCTAGGCAAGACTGCCACCTCCTGAACTAACCCCATAACGACACCAGGCTCACCGCCCCACCACCACCACCGCTAAGCCTTTCTCCACACACGTGAGAAGAGGCACGATGTCTATTTGAAGGATAGAGAGTAAGAGAGTGGAAAGGGACCTGGGAGGTCTTCTAGTCCAACCCCCTGCTCAAGAAGGGGACCCTGGACCATTTCAATCAATCAATCAATCAATCAAGGAGAAGTGAGATGGAAGGGACCTTGGAGGTCTTCTAGTCCAACCCTCTGCTCAAGAAGGAGACCCTGGACCATTTCAATCAATCAATCAAACAAACAAACAAGGAGAAGTGAGATGGAAGGGACCTTGGAGGTCTTCTAGTCCAACCCCCTACTTAAGGAGGCCTTAGGCCATTTCAATCAATCAATCAGTGAGAATGGTGATGGAAAGAGCCTTGATAGTACAGTGGTTTGGTGCACCCTGTCATTAACACAGCTGCCTGCAATTTCTGCTGGTTCGAATCTCTCCAAGGCTCAAGGTTGACTCAGCCTTCCATCCTTTCTAAGGTAGGTGAAATGAGGACCCAGATTGTGGGGGCAATAAGCTGACTTTGTATAAAATATACAAAAGTATGAAGGCTATTGCTTAACGCATTGTAAGCCGCCCTGAGTCTCTGGAGAAGGGCGGCATATAAATCAAATTAAAAAGAAAAAAAGAAAAAAAAAGAAAGGACCTTGGAGGTCTTCTAGTCCAACCCTCTGCTTGAGCAGGGGACCCTGGACCATATCAATCAATCAATCAATCAATCAGAATACAGCTGGAAGGGACCTTGGAGTTTTTTTACAGTCTTTTTCTTCCTCCTCCTCTCTGCAAACCTCACTCCCTTCTAGCCCTGATGATGTCGCCTAGTTGGGTCATGAAACGTCCACAGGGAGACCATCCAGCTCAGAGAGCCCCAAGGACCCCACAGTCCTCCTCCTCCTCCTGTCCCCCCCTTCTCTCCTCCTCTTCCTCCCTGTTCCACCTGCCAGCTTCGGTAATAACAAGCCAAGTTGGGAAGGATGGCGGGGGGGGGGGGAGTGTCGGGGGGGGGACGACGACAAGCAGGCCGATGACGAAAGCCGCAGCCCTCCAACCAACCCCTCTTATCATTCTGCAGACGGCTGCGCGCTGCTGCGGGGAATTGAGCCGCTGTGATTTTTTTTTTAGGTGCAGTGCTGTATTTTAATAGTCAATTGAGGCGGCGATTAAAATTCAGCTTTACGCGTTCGGAAAAAAAAAAATCCCTACTGCGGATGTAGGAACACAAGACGCCGTTGTACTTACACGGCAGAACCCGAGAAAAGTCTTTCAAGGCTGGCTCTCTCTCCTCACCCCCCACCCCCAGCCTTCTCCCCCCCCCCCATGTCTTTAGGAGGCCTCTGCTTTCTTCCCGTAATTGTCACCCCCGCGAGTCCAAGACCTCCATGCTGGCAAATGATAAAACTCTTTCGTGCAGGACACATTCTGGATTTTTTATTTATTTATTAAAAAAGAGTGTTTATAATTTATTCCACCAGCAGAAAAGGAAGGAGAGGAGGAAGAGGAGGAGGAGAGGGTCTCTGTGTGTATGAAGAGACCAGGGAGGGCTCGGATTTTGCAAAGGAGAGAAAATTGGGGTGTTTTTTTTTTTTTTTTTAATTTGACTTATATGCCGCCCTTCTCCGGAGACTCAGGGCGGCTTACAATGCGCTAAGCAATAGCCTTCATCCTTTTGTATATTTATACAAAGTCAGCTTATTGCCCCCCACAACCGGGTCCTCATTTCACCTAACTTAGAAAGGATGGAAGGCTGAGTCAACCTGTAGCCTTGGCGAGATTCGAACCTGCAGTAATTGCAGACAGCTGGTCTTAATAACAGGGTGCTTTAGACCACTGTACTACCAAGGTTTTCCCTTTCAGGCTGCCAAGGTCTCTCCAGTGTCTGTGTGTCTGTGTCCCCCTTAAAAGAGGAGGTCAGAATTTGGAAAACCGCTTCCCCCCTCTCCCCCCAGGCAGTCACTGCAACATGCTTTGAATAAATTGTGTTTTCACTCAGAATAGAGCTCGGAAGGGACCTCGGAGGTCATCCAGTCCAACCCCCCCCCTGCTCAATTGGGAGACCTAGACCAGAGACCTATGGCACACGTGCCCAAAGTGGCATGTGGAGCCATGTTGCCCGGCATGTGTGGCGTCGCCCGTTCCTCTCTCGGGTTTCTGGCGCGTAGGCGCACCGGACGATCAGCTGGCCTTTTTTTGCATGTGGGAGTGCCGGGAACTGGAAGAGGTGGTCTTGCGTTTTCCTGCGTGACCATGCACACCGGCCTGCGAATTGTTGTACATGTATGTGTGCCAGAAACCCAGAAGAGTAGCTGGCTGGCATGTAAGCGCGGGCCAGAAACCGGAAGTTCGTTTTCGTTTCGACAGCTCTTCCTCCGGTACTCGGTGCCAAAAAGGATCGCCATCATTGATCTAAACCATTTCAGACAAGCGACAGTCCAATCTCTTCTTAAAAACCTCTGGGGGTAGAGCACCCACGACTTCTGGTGGCCAGCCGTTCCACTGGTTAATTGTCCTCACTGTTAGGAAGTTTCTCCTTAATTCCAGGTTGCTTCTCTCCTGGGTGAGTTTCCATCCAGCCAACTCGTTTCTGAAGGACGTACGTGGAGACGGGGTGGTTTTAAGAAGAGATTGGACAGCCATTTGTCCGGATGGTAGTCTAGGGTCTCCTGTCCGAGCAGGGGGTTAGACTAGAAGACCTCCAAGGCCCCTTCCAACTCTGTTATTCTATAATCCCAGATCAATTTATCAGTGGAATGGCTTCCCTCCAGAAGTTGTGGGGAAGGTCCATCACTGGAGGTCTTCAGGAAGAGATTGGATAAGCCATTTGTGCTGAATCTTCTGGTGGTGACTTGCTTGAAGCAGGGGGTTGGACTAGAAGACCTCCAAGGTCCCATCCAGCCTTTTGATTGTGTGTTTTATGTTCAAGATAAGATTGGACAATCATTTGACCTGGATGGTATAAAGTCTTGGCCAGGAGCGGAGGGTTGGACTAGAAGACCTTCAAGGTCCCTTCTCATTCTATGATTCTACGGGTCGAAGGAGAGGTGGACAGAGAAGACCTGGACAACCAGAATGGCTGCCCTTTGCAAAGCCAGGCCAGGAGGCAAGTTGGAAAGCTCACGGCCAGCCAAAAAGGTAAGGTCACAGGTGTGTTGTGCTTGACCAAAATAAAAATAAACCAATATAACCTTGTCATCTTTTTCCACTTCTGTTTTCTGACACTTTATTCCTATTTTTTTTTTAAATTTAATTCTGCATCCCCAAATAGCGGGATAGGGGGAAAAGCAGCCCTTCCCCTCCCCCCAAAAAAGAAGCTTCTTTCGTGAGCCGCACAAAACCATTTTTTAAAACCATTTTTATATTCACGATGAAACGGTTCTACCTCGAAGCCGGTTGAAGGAACTTAAAGGGAAGCTGAAGAGAAAAACTAATATTTAGGCACTTCAAGTGTCTCCAATAATTCTCTTCTCGGTGGCAAAAAGGCTTCTACAAACATAGAAAGAGAGGTGAGCTTTTCAGATCATCTATTTATTAATTAAGCGTAGTTCTCCGTGGGGGAGGGGATAATCATAATTATAATAATTTTTATTGATGAGTGACCATCAAAGAATCCCGTATCTATTTGCCTGGTCTTCGTATTAAGTCTCCAGACTGGGGGTTAGATAATTCAAAAGGTATGTGAGGATGGAGGAAAGCTATTAAGTCCTCCAAAATATACAGTAGTCCTCGACTTATGACCACAATTGAGCACCCTTCGGTTGCTAAGCAGGACGGTTGGGAAGTGAACCTTGCCCCATTTTATGTCCTTATTTGCCACCTGTTGTTAAGTGAATCCCCGCCCTTGTTTAGTTCGCGAGGCTGTTGTTAAGCGAGGTTCGTCCAGTGGTGAAATCCAAATTTTTTTTACTACCGGTTCTCTGGGCGTGGCTTGATGGAAGTGGTGTGGCTTGGTGGGCGTGGCAGGGGAAGGATACTGCAAAATCCTCATTCCTTCCCCACTCCAGGGGGAAGGATACTGCAAAATCCCCATTCCCTCCCCACTCCTAGGTGAAGGATACTGCAAAATCCCCATTCCCACCCCACTCCTAGGTGAAGGATATTGCAAAATCCCCATTCCCACCCCACTCTGGAGCCAGCCAGAGGTGGTCTTTGCCGGTTCTCCGAACTGCTCAAACTTTTCCGCTACCGGTTCTCCAGAACCTGTTAGAACCTGCTGAAACCCACCTCTGATGGAAAGTCATCAAGGAGGAGAACCAATCTGGAACTCAGGAGAAACTTCCCAACAGTGAGGACAATTATCCAGTGGAACAACTTGCCACCGGAAGTTGTAAATGCTCCATCACTGGAAGCTTTCAAGAAGAGACTGGACAGGCACTTGTCTGAGATGGTATAGGGTTGAGCAGGGGGTTGGACTAGAAGACCTCCAAGGTCTCTTCCGCCTCAGATAGTCTGTATTGGGCGACTAGAGGATTTGAAGCCCACCCCTCTTAAACCTGCCAAGCTGGAGAAATCCCCTTCTAAACAATCCTCTTTCAACCTGGCGAGGAGGCGAGTCTCTGGCTGCTGCCTTCCGCCTGCAAATCACCCTCCAGGTGCCACCCTCCCTTCCCCCCCGCCAGCATCCCCCCTCCCCCCACATGCAGATGCCAAGCAGACGCGAGACCCCTGGCACTCAAGGCTGGCACCTGCAGTGGGAACACGGCCAGCAAGGAGGAGGAGGAGGGAGGAAAAAAGAGGAAAAAAATGCTCTTAATTATCATTCCAGGCCACATCCTTGTCTGTTCTCGTTTCAAGCGCCGCAGCTGTTGGCATGCGCTCTTTTTATATATTTATTTATTTATTTTATTTTATTTCCCCCCCCCCCCACCAACACCAATGTGCTTATCTGGAGGAGAAGCTGATGTTCGCAGGGCAAATTGACTTGTGGGAGAAGCGCCCGGGCGAAGGAAGGGGAAAAAGAAAAGGGAAAAAAAAAAGGGGGGGAAACAGCTGAGCAAATGCAGATTGGGGAGGGCCGTTTGCTCTTCTTAATTGTCTGATCCATTTTTTTTTTTGACTTCTTGGGTAAATAAAACGTTCGGCGGGCGAAGCACAGAAATCAGACGCTCCCGGCCACATTGCGGTGCACGGAGACATTGGCGCCGTGTCCCCAGTTTTTTTCTTCTTGGCCGCCCTCGGAAAACACATCCCCGGAATAAATCAGATTTATCTCAGCAACGGTCTCTCTCTCTCTCTCTTTTCCTCTCTCTCGTCTCTCTCTCCCCCATCAGCCACGCTGTTCTGGTGGATTTTTACGTGGGTTGGGGGCTTTTAGATGAGCGTGGGTCTGAGGTGGAGGATGGAGAGCCAAGAGACGGTGCTGGGGTCTTCAACTCGTGAAGGCCAGGAGATAACTCCAAGATCCATCCGTTAAGATTAGAGACGGAAGGGGAACTTGGAGGTCTTCTAGTCCAAACCTCTGCTCAAAAAGGAGACCCCAGACCAGTGGTTCTCAACTGGTCGAATGACCCTTTCACAGGGGTCACCTAAGACCATCGGAAAACACATATTTTCAACCATTTTAGGAATAATTTTATGGTTGGGGGTCACCACAACATGAGGAACTGTATTAAAGGGTCGCGGCATTAGGAAGGCTGAGGACCACTGCCGTGGACCATTTCAATCAATCAATCAATCAATCATCAATCAATCAATCATATTAGAACTGGAAGGGACCTTGGAGTCTTCTAGTCCAACCCACCTCCTCAAATAGGAAATTTAAGACGCATGATGGCAAACCTGTAGCATGCGTGCCCAAAATGGCACTCGAAGCCATATCGCCCGGCACGCGTGGCCTCGCCTGTTTGTCTTCCGGGTTTCTGGCGCGCATGTGACGTTGTACTGTAAACTTGGAATGGTCACTAAGTGAACTGTCGTAGGTCGAGGACTGCCTGTACTAAACAGGCTGGGGGAAGGTGTCCCGTTATTTCCTGCGTGCCGGGGGGGAGGGTGTGTGTGTGTGTGAATCATGCCACTCAAAAACAAAAAAAGGCAAGAATAAATGATAATAAACCATCCAAATCCATTTCCTTCTCTCCCGTCAGGTTAAACTCCCGCATCCAGAATTGCAAAGAAAATGGATTTTTAATAGCTGTTATTTTAAAAAATAAATAAATAAATGTTTTAAAAAAAAGCACCAGAACACCTGTTCACTTTACTCCAGGTGAAACCAGGAGTTCATTCTTCAAATTCCTGGGCCTTTTTTTTGCATATATATATATATATATATATATATATATATATATATATATATATATATATATTTATAGCCTCCTCTCTTGCCGCTGCTCCCCCCCTCCCAAAAAAGCTGCAGCTTGCATGGCTTTGGGCGTCGCATTTCATTAAGAGGGGCCCCATCCCGATAATTAACCAAAACTGCAGCTTTTTCCCCCCCCTTTCTTGTAAAACCAGCCGTTGCAGCAGCCACCGAAAAGGACTTTCACCTTGGAAGATCTTCGGTTTGAGCTGCTGGCTAATAATAGCGTCAGGGTTTCCTCAAATAACTGTGCTCATAAATACTTCAAGGAAAGCAACGGCAGCAGAAAGCTGAGCTGGAGGTAAAAAAAAAAATTAAATTTCAAAGCCGGGGTACCGGCAGAGATAGATAGAGAGAGAGAGAGAGAGAGAGAGAGACAGAGACAGAGACAGAGAGGGAGAAAAAGAGAGAGAGAGAGAGAGAGAGATAGAAACAGAGAGAGAGAGAAAAGAGAGAGAGAGAAAGAGATAGAGAGGGAGGGAGCGAGAGAGAGAAAAAAGAGAGAGACGGAGAGAGAGACAGAGAAAGAGGGAGACAGAAAGAGAGAGAAAAAGAGACATAGAGAGAGGGAGGGAGGGAGAGAGAGAGAGAAAGAGACAGAGAGAGAGAGACAGAAAGAGGGAGGGAGGGAGAGAGAGAGAGAAAGAAAGAGACACAGAGAGAGAGACGGAGAGAGGGAGGGAGAGAGAGAGAGAAAGAGAGACAGAGAAAAAAGAGAGAGAGAAAGAGACAGAGAGAGGAAGGGAGGGAGAGAGAGAGAGAAAGAAAGAGACAGAGAAAGAGACACAGAGAGAGAGACGGAGAGATCTATCTATCTATCTATCTATCTATCTATCTATCTATCTATCTATCTATCTATCTATCTCTATCTATGAATCATAGGACTGGAAGGGACCTTAGAGGTCTTCTAGTCCAACCCCCTGATCAAAAAGGAGACCCTATTCCATTCTGGACAAATGGTTGTCCAACCTCTTCTTGAAAACCTCCAGCGATGGAGCACCCCACAACCTTAAATTAGTCCCATGGTCGTTAAGCGAATCCAGCTTCCTCATTGACTTTGCTTGTCGGGAGGTCGCAAAAGGGGATCACGCCCCTCCCCCAACTGCGACTGTCATAAATATGAGTTGGTTGCCAAGCGTCTCAATTTCGATCACATGACCGCTGGGAGGTTGCGACGGTCGTTAAGGGTAAAAAACGGTGCTAAGTCCCTTTTTCCAGTTGTTCAGCTGCCGTTGTTCCTTCAGTCACTAAACGAACCGTCGTAACTCGAGAACTGCCTGCATTTCTTCCGTTTTGAGCTGTTTTCTTTCTTTAACCCAACTGTGACTCCCATTTCAGGCAGTCTTGAAAACGGGAGCTGGAATTTTATTTTTATTTTTTTTCCTTTCCTTGTGAAGCGCTTCCTATATTTAGGTGCGGGGGCTTCTTCGCCCACGCTACCTTCCCCCCCCCCCCGTCCCCCTCCCTTTCTTTGCAAGTATTATTTTTGGTGAGGTTTTCTTTTTTTAATTCCAACATACAAATTAAGCCCGGGCTGCCTGTCTCACCATATGCTATTTCTGCAAAGCTACTAAAAAAAAGAGAGAGAGAGAAAGAAAGAGAAGAAAAATGTATCAGGGAAAATAACTTAATTATTTTAAGCTGAACTATCCAGGGAAACGCAAAGGTGGGGGGGGGGGGGGGAAAGGAACTGCCACGACACGATTACATTTCATTTGCGAAAGGTTACTTAACGGTCCGGTCTCCCAACCCCCGGTGTGTGTGAGTGTTGTGTGTTTGTGTGTTGTGTCCAGATTTGCCTGGCCTGGAAAATGGGGAGCCGGAAAACACAAGTCTTGGATGCAAATTAAGGCAGCAAATTGAGATAGGTGGGGGGGGGGTTCTTAATGGAGTCGCCTTGGTTGCACGGATAAATGAAGAAAAGAAGGTGCTTTGATGGGCAGGGATGAGATTGAGAATCGTAGAATCTTAGCGTGGGAAGGGACCTTGAAGGTCTTCTAGTCCAACCCCCTGTTTAAGAGGGAAGCTTGATATTCCAGACAAAAGGTCTAATCTCTTCTTGAAGGTGTCCAGTGAGGGAGCACCAACGATTTCTAAAGACAAGCTTTTCCTTCCTTCCTTCTTCCTTCCTTCCTTCCTTCCTTCCTTCCTTCCTTCTCCCTCTCTCCTTCCCTTCCTTCTTCCCTTCCTTCCTTCCTCCCTTCCTTCTCCCTCTCTCCTTCCCTTCCTTCCTCCCTTCCTTCTCCCTCTCTCCTTCCCTTCCTTTTTTTCCTTCCTCCCTTCTCCCCTCTCTCCTTCCCTTCCTTCTTTCCTCCCTTCCTTCTCCTCTCCTTCCCTTCCTTCCTTCCTCCCTTCCTTCTCCCTCTCCTCTCTTCCTTCTTCCCTTCCTTCCTTCCTCCCTTCCTTCTCCCTCTCCTTCTCTTCCTTCTTCCCTTCCTTCCTTCCCTCCCCTTCCTTCTCCCTCTCCTTCTCTTCCTTCCTTCCTCCCTTCCTTCTCCCTCTCTCCTTCCCTTCCTTCTTCCCTTCCTTCCTTCCTCCCTTCCTTCTCCCTCTCCTTCTCTTCTTCTTCCCTTCCTTCCTCCCTTCCTTCTCCCTCTCTTCTCTTCCTTCCTTCCTCCCTTCCTTCTCCTCTCTCCTTCCCTTCCTTCCTTCCTTCTCTCTCTCCTTCCCTTCCTTCTTTCCTTCCTTCCTTCCTCCTTCCTTCTCCCTCTCCTTCCCTTCCTTCTTCCCTTCCTTCCTTCCGTCCCTTCCTTCTCCCTCTCCTTCTTCCTTCCTTCCTCCCTTCCTTCTCCCTCTCTCCTTCTCTTCCTTCCTCCCTTCCTTCTCCCCTCTCTCCTTCCCTTCCTTTTTTCCTTCCTCCCTTCTCCCTCTCTCCTTCCCTTCCTTCTTTCCTCCCTTCCTTCTCCCTCTCCTTCCCTTCCTTCTTCCCTTCCTTCCTTCCTCCCTTCCTTCTCCCTCTCCTTCTCTTCCTTCCTTCCTCCCTTCCTTCTCCCTCTCTCCTTCTCTTCCTTCCTCCCTTCCTTCTCCCTCTCTCCTTCCCTTCCTTTTTTCCTTCCTCCCTTCTCCCTCTCTCCTTCCCTTCCTCTTCCCTTCCTTCCTTCCTCCCTTCCTTCTCCCTCTCCTTCTCTTCCTTCCTTCCTCCCTTCCTTCTCCCTCTCTCCTTCCCTTCCTTCTTTCCTTCCTTCCTTCCTTCTCTCTCTCTCCTTCCCTTCCTTCTTTCCTTCCTTCCTTCCTCCCTTCCTTCTCCCTCTCTCCTTCCCTTCCTTCTCCCTCTCTCCTTCCCTTCCTTCTTTCCTTCCTTCCTTCTCCCTCTCTCCTTCCCTTCCTTCTTTCCTTCCCTCCCTCCCCATTGACTTTGCTTTTCAGAAGGTCGCAAAGATAGGATCACATGATCCCAGGACACTGCGACCGTCACAAACATGAGACAGTTGCCAAGTGTCCGAATTTTGATCACCTGACCCAGGAGATGCTGTAACAGTCATGTGAAAAACAGGTCCCCCCCTTTTTTTTCCAGTGCCGTTGTAACTTCACTGAGTGAACTGTTGTAAGTCAAGGACTTCCCGAGCTTCTCTCTGGCAGACAGGTCTGGCATTACTATGAAGTTGTGTCATATCACACCTTTGACTTCCTTGAACAGTATGAAGAAAGGGGAAAAATTGGCAGGGTAGATATATATATGTGTGTGTGTGTAATATATAATAAATGGGTGTGTTATTCCAGGGGCAACCTAACACCGGCTGTTTTGAAATAAAACCTGCGATGTGGTTTTCCTTGACATCAGCCAAGGGGTGGGGGGGGTGGGGGGCTCGGCCTTATCTGGAGGTGGATGCGAGCACAGCTGGTTGAAGCTCCCTAGAAAAAGAGTTTAATCAATACAGGCACAAAACAGTTGTGTGATTAGGCCCTCTTGGCTGCAAAAGAGGGGCAAGGTTTTGACTTGCCTCTCTGACTTTGAACCATGCTTTCCCCCCCCCCCCCCGATAATTTATTTATTTAGAGGATTTATAAGGCTGTCTCCGGTCAACCGAGTGATTTTCGGCCCCTAACCCATCGCTAAAAACGTAAAATAGGAAAAAAAAGGGGGGGGAATCCCCTTGCAATACAATACAATGCAATTGAAGCTTCAAGGAGAAATTGACTGTAATATCTAACAAAGAGAGAGAGACAGACAGACAGAGAGAGAGAAGAAAAAGAGAGAGAGAAGAAAAAGAGGGAGAGAGAGAGAGAGAGAGAGAGAAAGGAAGAAACAAACGAAGAGAGAGAGTGGGAGAGAAATAGAGAGAGAGAAGCAGACGGGCAGAGAGATGAAAAAGAGAGAAAAGAAAAAGAGGAGGAGGGAGGAAGAAGAGGGGGAAGAGCAGGAAGAAGGAAGAGAAGGGAGGAAAAGGAGGAGGAAGAGGAGAAGGGAGGAGAAGGAAGAGAAAGAGAAGGAAGAAGAGGACTGAGGAGGAAAAAAGAGGAGGGGGGGAAGGATTCATTTTAAACATGAATTTGATATTATGGGATATTTTTAAAATTTAGCCAAACTGTTTAATCTGTTTTAACCTATTTTAAATTTTGTATTTTCTGTGTTTTTATCTTTTGGCTGTTCACCGCCCTGAGTCCTTCGGGAGAAGGGCGGTATAGAAATCTAATAAAACATAAAACATAAACATAAACAAGGAGGAAGAGGAAGAAGAGGGGGGGAAGGAGGAGGAGGAGGTGGGGAGCCATACCCATCGTTATCTCCGGCCGGCCGCAGCACTGGCCCTCCATCGATCTCCCCCCCTCCTCGCAGCTCTTATTGGCCTGGCCATGTTATCCTTTGATCTGACGCCTTTTAATTAAATTGAAATTGACGGAGCCATTCCTGCCATTGACTGCCAGAGTGGGGCTATTTTTAAGAAGGCTGGACACAGCGGAATTCGGACCGATAGAAGATGAAGAGGGAAAAATAAGCCGGGGGGGGAGGAGGGGCTGAAGCCATCAACCTTTTCGGCCAATTTAAGTGTTGGGGGGGGTCAGTCCCCAAGATCCCCTAAATGGCACAGAGAAAGGAAGGAAGGAAGAAAGGGAGGGAGGGAGGGAGGGAGGGGAGCAAAAAAGGGGAGGGAGGAAGGGAAGAAGGAAGGAAGGAAAGAAGGAAGGAAAGGAGGGAGGGAGAGGAAGGGGAAGAGGGAGGGAGGAAGGGAAGGAGGAAGGAACAAAGGAAGGGGGAGGGAAGAAAAGGGGAAGGAAGGAGGAAACTAGGAAGGAGGAGGAAGGAAAGAAAGAAGGAATGGGGAGAAAGGAAGGAAGGGAGGGAGGGAGGAAGGGAAGGGGGGAGGGGGAGGAAGGAAACTGGGAAGTAAGAAGGAAAGAAAGGAAGGAAGGAAGGAAGGAAGGTGAAATAGAGGGAGGGAGTGAGGGAAGGAAGGAAGGAAGAGCTCCCTCTTGCCTGGAATTAGAAAGCAATTTCTCAAACAAGGGATGGGGTGGGAGGAAATCCCATTTTGGTAACAGACCTATACACACAGGTTTGGAAAACAAACCTTCTCAAATACTTTGTGTATTTTAAATGTGATTTTTCCCTTTACAAAAAAAAACCAAGCAGAGAAGGGAGTATGGAAGTAAAAAAAAAAAAAAATCAGAGTTGCTCTTAATTATAAGTACAGGGCAGTTTGCTGTCCAGGAAATTAAAAACAAAAGAATTGTGGCTGGGGGGGGGGCCACTAAGGCTACTTCCCCCCTCCCCAAAAAAAGGAGGGGGGGGAAATAAAAACTTTTCATTTAATTCAGTGACATTCCCAAGTTTATGATTCAATTACGAAAACACACAGGAAGAGAAGAGAAAGGCCAGTCAATTTGTTACAGCCTTGACAGGAACTCTGGTTTAAAAATAAAACTGCTGATTTCAGCTTTTCTTCATCCCTTCTTCGCTTTGCCTCCATCAGAGATCCTGGGATCCAGCCAAGCCGAAGGTCCCGCACAGACAGCTGCTTTGGAGGGTCCATCCCGGAGGATTTGGGAATTCTCAAAGGGGAACTCAATTCCCTCTTGACCGGCTGTCGGATGGCGCAGGGTTTCAAATACTGGGGAAGGGGCTGCGATTCTCTCCCCCGAATGGCCCTCTGATGCATCTCTGACGCAAGGGGAGAAATGCAATCGTTTCGTTTTCGGGTTCAACGTAAAACCAAAGGGTTGGGAGGGACCTTGGAGGTCTTCTAGTCCAACCCCCTGCTCAAGCAGGAGAACCTATATCACTTCAGATAAATGGCTGTCCAGTCTCTTCTGGAAGATCTTCAGTGATGGAGCACCCAAGACCTATGGATGTTCCTTCCATCCATCCATCCATCCATTGGTATCCATCTATCTATATATATATATATATATATATATCCATTCATCTGTCCATCCATCCATCATCTATCTATCTATCCATCCATCAATCATCTAGCTATCCATCCATTGGTATCGATCTATCGATCTATCTATCTATATCTCTATCTATCCATTCAACTGTCCATCCATCATCTATCTATCCATCCATCTACCCATCCATCATCTATCTATCCATCCATTGGTATCTATCTATCTATATCTCTATCTATCCATTCAACTGTCCATCCATCCATCCATCATTTATCTATCCATCCATCTATCTATCCATCCATCATCTATCCATCCATCCATCCATCTATCTATATCTATATCTATCCATTCAACTGTCTATCCATCCATCCATCATCTATCTATCCATCCATCTACCCATCCATCATCTATCCATCCATCTATCTATATCTATCCATTCAACTGTCTATCCATCCATCCATCCATCCATCCATCATCTATCTATCCATCCATCCATCTACCCATCCATCTACCCATCCATCTATCCATCCATCATCTATCCATCCATCCATCGATCCATCCATCTATCTATATCTATATCTATCCATTCAACTGTCTATCCATCCATCCATCCATCATCTATCTATCCATCCATCTACCCATCCATCTATCCATCCATCATCTATCCATCCATCCATCTATCTATCATCTATCTATCTATCCATTCAACTGTCCATCCATCCATCCATCCATCCATCCATCTATCTTACCTGTCATATCTCAGAATCATAGAATCCTTAGAGGTCTTCTAGCCCAACCCCCTACTGAAGGCAGGAGACCGTACGCCATCCCAGTCCAATGGCCATTCAGTCTATCTTTCAAAACCTTCAGTAATGGAACCCCCACAACTTCTGCATTAGAGGCTTGGAACCCTAAAAAGATCCTTTGGAAGTTTATAATTATTAAATATGAAAAGGTTTTGGTGAATAACAGCAATGCAATTATTTATCCTCCCTTCACAAGATAAGAAGCTTCACGGCAGAGCAGTTCAAAAGTTCAATAGATCTATACTTTATCTGCAAGTTTTCAGATCATTTCTTTAAACCGAAGCCCAATAAATCTCAGGTCTGAATTATTGATTGTGCTTTAGATTGGGCGGTAATTTATCTGGGCCTTGACACGGTAGATTTCCAGAAAACGCTGGCGTATCAATTGATTTGTGCAATGTATTATTATAATAATAATATTTTAGCATTTTGTACAACAATTTTTGTCTTCAAGGACAAGGAGCTAGCACGTCCCCTTGCTTACAAGAAGTAAGCAAGTTTAAAACAAATTTATTTCTCCCTCGCTTCTCTGGAATTTCTGCTTCTTGTTAAAACAGGATAATTGTTCTCACCGTCAGGAAATTCCTTCCTTCCTTCCTTCCGTTAGGAAGGTCATAAAACGAGGCAAAACTCAAGTTAACAAATGTCTCAATTAGCAACATACATTTTGGGCTCAATTGTGCTCGAAAGTCAACGGCTATCCTTACATTCCAATGAATTGTAAGAGTGGCAAGCACAATAATTCAATAATATTTATTTAGCTAATGACCAGCAAAACGCAAAGCACAGGAGCTGCCTTCTTGTGGGGATTTAACAACACGGAAAAGGCATCAAGTCGTAATAAAATGAGCGATCGCAAAATCGGCCTCCCGGTTACCCATGGCAGAAAGTATGACTCACAAGTGTGAAACTAGCTTTTCAAACTTGTATTTCCAGTGTGGGGGCACAAGTTCTCTCCCGTTAACGGTTAAAGTCTTCATTAAGGTTATTTTATTTTATTTTTATTTTTCTTGAACTCCAGCAATAATAAAAAGGTATTGCCGTTTTAATTCCTCAATTGATTTTTTGGAATATTATGTGACTTCCTTTCCTCATCGGATAATGAGGGACGTGAAGGGGAAAAAAACAAAAAAAACCAGGGGAAGTCAGCCTAACGAGCAATCTTTTTAAAATTGTTTTATTGGATTTTTGCTTATAAGAATATATTCAGTGCCCCGAGACATTGTGAATCCAGGAAGGGTTCCTAGGAGGGAAGAAAACAATTCTTTTAATTTTCTCCGAAGTGGGCAAGTAACCAAATTTCAGCAGATTTTTCTGGCGTTGGAAAGAAAACCCAATACACACAGGCAGAATAGGAAGAGTTAGTCCTGGACTTACAACCGTTCGTTTAGCGACTGTTCGGAAGTTACGACGCCACTGAAAAATGTGACTTAGGACCGTTCTCCCACACTTACAACTATTGCTGTACCCCGTGGTCATGTGATCAAAAGTTAAACCGAAAAAAGTGGATTTACGATCCATTTTTCGCAGTTGGTTTTTTTAGAAATTTTAAAATTTTAAAATGTGGGGCTTCGCTAACAGTGGTGGCTCTTCTGTCCCGAGGACCGGCCCATAGATTTCCACTGCTCTCCTCTCCTCTGCCTTCTGTGCATCGGGCACTGGACCCAGCTGTTCCTCCTCTTCCTCATCCGCCACCTCCAGACCTGGGGGCTGTTGACTCTCCATCTGAGGGCTGACGGACGGCCCAGGCTCCTCCTCTCTCTCTGACAGCTCCATTCCCTCTTCCCCCTTGGAGCTCTCAGGTTAACTTGAGGCTGACCCCGATTCCCATGCCTCCTCCTCCTCCTCTGCCGATTCGGCTGCTGGAGGGGACGGCGGCCGACAGGCTACAACACCGTGTTGTAAGCTGAGGGCATATATCAGTCCAGTATCTAATTTTTTAAAAAATATAAACGATGCTGAGCTTCAACGGTTAGCTGGCCTAGACATTTGGTATCTGAACACAGATCTTTCTAACGTTGATATTTTATTGGGTTCTACAGACGTAGCTGAAATGTTAATTTATATGGCTAGCCCATGGATGGAATGCCATGCGCTAAATAATTAAATAAATTTCGTCCGCCACCTCCATGTTTTGCAGTATGAATTTACACGATCTGATCAGCATCGATCACACCAATGGGGGTCCTATCCTCCAGAATACGGGTCCCCCATCCCTGGGCTGCAGCCCAGTAAGGGGCCATGACATGTCTGGAACACGGCCCCGAAAGTGGCATCCATCCCTCCCACAAAAGGAGCATCGCACACGCGTGTGAGTGCCTGCCGCTCGCGCAAATGAAGCTGTGGTGCGCAAGCATACGAGTCTGCCTCTCACACAGAACCATTTCCTCTCTGCCCCCCCCCCCCCCACTTGCCGGTGTATAAAGCCAGAAAGGTTGGGGACTGGTGCCCCAGAACTCCAGCATCTCGCAAATGCTGAGATCGAGAGCTACCGAAATGCTGGATTTGGCCGAGTGTTTCCCCCGTCACCTCCCAAAGGCGTACAAAATGCCAAGCACGTTCGTGCCACTCGCCTTCTCTTAGCAAAGGCGTCTTGACAAAACAACGCACAACCTACAAGGGCCCCAAAGGGGAAATTAAGATGGTGTGAAATTCCTTCCATCATCTCAACCGGGACTGCCGTTTGGATCCTACGGTTCGGAGAAATTGCTCCCATCTCCTACACATCCATCCTACGTCGGCATTATATAATATTAAGAGATGAAGGAACGCCAGTTTCTCGCTTGGTTGGGTTTTAAAAGTAAGCTTCCTTAGCACTGAGAACCATCAGAAAATGCAAACTGACAAGCGTGTGGGCTAAAGAGAGGTGTAGGTATGTGTGCATGTGTTTGTGTGCGTGTACGTGCGTGCATGTATGGATAGATGGATGGATGGATGGATGGATAAGATATATAGGGATGGATGGATAGATAGATAGATAAAGATAGATAGATATACACAGACATGAGAGAGAGAGAGACATGAGAGAGTTTAGATAGATCAGACAGACAGACAGACATGGATGGATGGATGAATGGATGGATGGATAAGATATGTAGGGATAGATAGATAGATAGAAAGATAGATAGATAGATAGATAGATAGGCAGGCAGACAGACAGACGAGAGAAAGAGAGAGATTAAATAGATGAGACACACACACACAGACAGACAGACATGGATGGATGGATGGATGGATGGATGGGTAGGATATGTAGGGATAGATAGATAGATGATAGATAGATAGATGATAGATAGATAGATAGAAGAGAGAGAGATACTTTAGATAGATGAGACAGACAGGCAAATGGATGGATGGATGGATAGGATATGTAGGGATAGATAGATGATAGATAGATGATAGATAGATAGATAGATAGATAGATAGATAGATAGATAGAAGAGAGAGATACTTTAGATAGATGAGACAGACAGGCAGATGGATGGATGGATGGATGGATGGATGGATGGATGGGTAGGATATGTAGAGAGAGAGAGAGAGAGAGAGAGACAGACAGACAGACAGACAGACAAGAGAGATTAAATAGAAGAGACAGACAGACATGGATGGATGGATGGATGGATGGATGGATAGGAGAGAGAGAGAGAGAGAGAGAGAGAGAGAGAGAGAGAGAGAGAACTGTAAGACAGGCAGTCCTATTTATTCAGGTGACATTACATTTTCATGAATTCCAAAAGGCCCGTATCTAGAAGCATCTGAATTTATGAGATTAACTGAGTGACTGCGGCAGGCAGCAGCTACTCTCAAAATCCACGTGTTGCACCAACTGCGAGTAGCCCAAGCCCCTTGACCGGCTGCCCAGAGGACCCATGGAGCACGGCTCCCGATGACCATTAGTTATCTCCTAATGGCTGGCTTCAAAATGCTCTCTCGTTTAGACTACCCCCCTGTCTTAATACTACATTAGTGAAGAAAATTGGGTATTTTTTGGTCTCTTTCATATTGATACTCAAGGCAAACGGCTCGGGGTTTATTAGCTGAATGAATCTTGCTCTTATGACATTTTAAACCTTATAGCTATGGACTCACTTGGTCCTTTTTGGGGCAAATGAGAACGAGCGTGCCGTGACTTGGCACACGACACAAACCCGCAACTCCCAAGCTCTCTGCCCAATTTTGCCACCAGCTCCCGGGCGACAACAGCTCATTATGATATTTAAGAGCAGGCGCCAACGGTCAGAGCTACCAAAAGAGACGGCCTGCCCTTACTCTACCAGTTGCAGTGAAGATTTGAAGGGGGAGGGGAGACGGAATCACAGTCCGAAGGGACCTTGGAGGTCTTCTAGTCCAACCCCCTGCCCAAGCAGGAACCCCTCTCTCATTTCAGACAAATGGTTGTCCAATCTTGTCTGAAATGGTATAGGGTCTCCTGCTAGAGCAGGGAGTTGGATTAGAAGACCTCCAAGGTCCCTTCCATTTCTATTTCTATTTCTATTTCTACTTCTACTTCCACCTATTCTATTCTATTGTCTATTCCCGTGATGGTGTGCCACAGCTGGCATGTAGAGCCCTCTCTGTGAGCACACGAACCATCGCCCAGTTTAGCTTCACTGCGCACTGGAGGCCATTTTCGTCCTCCCAGAGGCTCAAGGAAAGCCTCCGGAGCCTGGGGAGGGCGAAAAACGGGCCTACCAGAAGTACCGGAAGTCCGGAAACGGGTCCATTTCCAGCCTCCAGAACCCAGGGGAAGCCGTTGTCGCCCTCTTGGAGGCTTGGAGAAAGCCTCTGAAGCCTGGGGAGGGTGAAAACGCGCCCCACCCCACCCTGCCGTGCAGCTGGCTAAAACTTTTGAATGTGCATGCATGGGGGGGGGGTCATGTGTGCATATGTGGGAGTGCGCATTGCATTATGGGTGCCAGCACACAAAGAGAAAAAGGTTAGGCATCATTGGTCCATTCTGTTCTCTCTACTCTCCTCTATTCTATATTGTATTCTATTTTTTCTCTCTATTCTATTCTATTCTATTCTCTATTTTATTCTATTTTCTCTACTCTCTATTCTATTCTCTCTATTCTCTACATTCTCTCTTCTCTTCTCTTCTCTTCTCTTCTCTTCTCTTCTCTTCTCTTCTCTTCTCCTCTCTTCTCTTTTCTCTTCCATCCCATCCCATCCCATCCCATCCTCTAAATTCTATTCTAAAATTATTTAAAGGGTGGTATTCATTGCCCCTCTGTTTGTGATTCAGTAGCCATGCTCCCTCCATGCACCTTCTTAAAGCCTTCAACACACCGCCGTTGCCCACCAACACACACACACACTTATTGTGGATAAGAATTCGGTCGAAGATCCCATCTACCAAAAGGGACCACTCGGCTGCTTCCAAGCCTTTGGAAATGTTCAAAAATCAGCTGCAAACTTTCAAAGAATTCTTAGCTGGGGGGAAAATGGAGGGAAAAAAAACCCCAACCCTGATCTGCTTTTACGCCTTCCATTATTGATTTCGCTCGGCTTCCCACACAGTTATTTGAAGGTGGATGGATGAGACTTAGAGACAATCTGCGTTTATTTTTCACAGGAAAGCTTTTAATGCTGTCGTGTTAGCAACAACTCGGGGAAAAAAAGAAAAGAAAAGGAAAAAAAAAACACTTTTTAAAAGGTTCCACTGAAGCTTCCTCGCTACTGTTGTGTGTAACTCTTTTAAGCAAAGGGCCAGACGCTTTTTACACCATCGTCATGTAAAATCTAGTGCCTTTTAAATGTTTCTTTTTTTAAAAAAAAACACCAACCCCACTAATTTCTACCTTGAAACCCCCCGTTTGACAAAGGCTGGGAAAGGAATAAAAACAGATCTGGTCCAGTTGTGTGTATAAAAAGCAGTGGCCAATTTGAAGCGAAGAAAACGTCTCAAATCACAGCCAACGAAAATGCAAACAATCCGGAGAAATTTTCAAAAGTCTCGAAGATTCTAAGCAGGCTTTAATAGGAAGTGTTGGGCTCTTTGGAAGTCGAATTCGTGGAATTAAACAAGGATCGATTTTAACAAGAGAGCTGATCGTTCCCGGATCTGGCTTTGAAAAGTCTCACAATCCTGCTTATTAGAAGGGACTGCAACTATAACGGTTACACTCCCTTAATAGGCAGTTTTTAATAGAGGGGGCTAGAAGAGCAAACCCCCCTCCCCTTCTAACATAGACTAGAGGAATGGAATGGAATGGGATACGGTAGAATAGGGTAGGGTAGGGTAGGGTAGGGTAGGGTAGGGTAGGGTAGGGTAGAATAGAATAGAATAGAATAGAATAGAATAGAATAGAATAGAATAGAATAGAATAGAACAGAATAGAATTTTTTATTGGCCAAGTGTGATTGGACACACAAGGAATTTGTCTTTGGTGCCTACGCTCTCAGTGTACATAAAAAGGCAAGGTACATTCGTCAAGAATCATAAGGTATAACACTTAATGATAGAACATTGATAATGCTCCCTAGTTTGGTGATGAAACATCTGCAAAGTAACCACCAAGATTGGGGAGCCCCAAGGACCCCACAAATCCTCCTCCTTCACCTCCTCCTCCTCTTTCACTCCGTAAACACATTCCCTACTAGCCATTATGATATAACCTAGCTGGGTGATGAAAAGTCTGCAAAAAAAAAACCCAAAAAACAAACCCTGAGCTCAGAGAGCACCAAGAACCCCACAGTTCTCCTTCTCCTCCCCATAAAACCCCTCCCTTCTAGCACTGATTATGTTACCTAGTTGGGTCATGAAACATCTGCAAGAAAACCACCAAGCTCAGAGAGCACCAAGGACCTCACAATCCTCCTCCTCCTCTTCCTCTCACATAACCTCGCTCCCTTCTAGCACTGATGATGTAACCTAGCTGGGTCAGGAAATGTCTGCAAAAAAACTCCACCAAGCTCAGAGAGCATCAAGTCCTCCTCCTCCTCCTCCCTGCAAACCCCACTCCCTTCTAGCACTGATGTTTGGATCACGAAAGATCTGCAAGAAAACCTCCGAGAGCACCAAGGACCCCACGGTCCAATCCTGATTTGCAAATATTCTCTGCCATTCGCAAACCAGGGTTACCGGTTAACGGTCACGATTGATAGAATTAGCATGACACCATCCTCAAATGTCTGTCTCTTGATCCTACATCTTCAAAACAGCTGGCATCCAGCAGTTTTTGTCATTGTGAGCAAAGTATATTCTCTCTTCCCCACGTCTCGTTGGAGAAGGGGCCAAGCACCACAAAGGATGCGAGGCCGTTGCCAAATATTTGATCATTTCTCAGAAATCCAAGAACAACGGTGTAGGAAAAAACGTTCCTCTGCTTTCTCCAGACCGGCCAGAAATGTTCGGCAACGGCTCGTCCTATATTTTCTATTTCAATCTCAGCAGGACGAAGATCTTCTTCTTCCAAGAACGTAAAAAAAACTGTCATTTAGGATCGTAATCAACCCCCCCCTCCAAATTTCCCCCCTCAAAAAAAAAAAATGCTCATCAAAAGCATCTCTCCAAACGGACGGGAAGTTTGATTTTTAGCATTCCTTTTTAGCAGCTTCAGCTGTGTGCAATTATAACTTTGGTATTAAATGTTAAGAGGATAAAATAATGAGGCACTTAAAAAATAATCTGCGTTCCACCGGGCCGTGTTCGGCAGAGATTCGGCCAGATAATTTGTTACGGCAAAATTAGGCTTTCTATTAAAGCCACAGCCGCAGTCCTCGCTTAACGGACTCCTCCGTGGCTTTTTCCTCAAAATGGGGCAACTTCACAGATGGATAAAGAGACAATCAGGAGATCCTAAAACACAACGGGGTCCCCCAGGCTGCGATTTTCCCAAAAAATACCATAACCAGCTTCTTAGGTCTCAACTTCACAAAAAAAAGAGAGATTTGTTAAGGATTCTCCAGTCTTGATTAGAGAGCAGAGCAGTGTTTCTCAACCGGGGCAACTTAATAATAACAGAATAACAGAGCTGGGAGGGACCTTGGAGGTCTTCTAGTCCAACCCTCTGCTTAAACAGGAGACTCTATACCATTTCAGACAAATGGTTGTCCAGCCTCTTCTTGAAAGCCACCAGTGATGGAGCTCTCACAACTTCCAAGTTACAAAAGCAAAGTGGGGGGGAAAAAAGTGATCTGTGGATGTTTTTCACACTTTTACAACCGTCGAAGCATTCCCCCCAGGGTCACGTGATCCAAATTGAGGCTTGGCAGCCGACTCGTATTTATGACGGTCGCAGTGTACCTGGGTGGGGGGGTGGGGTAGTGGGGTCACGTGACTTTCTGACGAGCCAAGTCAAGGAGGGGGGGAAGCAAGATTTACTTAACAACCGCAAGACTGAATTAACAACCGCAGAGATTGAGTGAAGAATCGTGGCCAGACGGGGCAAAACTCGCTTAATAAGAATCTCGCTTAGCAACGTAAATTCTCGGTCGTAAGTCAAGGCCTATAAGCCCTCTTGCTCATTCACAAAATCCACTTTTCTGAGCCTTGAAACCCAGCCTGAAGCTTTTGCTAGCGGCTTCGTTCGAGAGCCCAAAAGCATGTGTGTGTGTGTGTGCAGGTGCCCACACATGATGCAACATCAGGAAAGTAGGGCATTCGCTGTGCCACACGGCCTGGATTGAGCCCACCAGAAGCCCCTCTCTCTCTCTCGCCCAGAGGCTCTTCCTCTCCTGCCAAGGAAGGAGGGGGCGTGGGTGGAGGACAGATTGCTTCATCCCCATTTTTTGGCAGCTCGCTGGGGTTCCGCGCGAGGTTTGATGGGGTGCGGGGTGGGTGGGAAATAAGGATCCCCCCTTTTTTTGTTTTTCCAGGAGGAAGCGCTGATGTCTTTTAAAAGACCTGTGGGATCCTGGGAATTCAAGAGTTTGGCAAGATGGAAGAGGCTGGTTTTTTTTTTTTTTTTAAAACTCCCTGCGTTGTTGGCAGGAGGGGGGGGCAGGTGGATGGATGATGCAGGGGGTAGATAATGCAAAGACAGAAAATGAGGTTTTGGGTAGAAGGAAAGGTGGGGGAGAGAATAGAGGCTCATTTCTAAGCACCTGTTTGAAAATCCGGTTTGAAAGCTAAGTGGGAGAGAGATGTCCCTCCCCTTCCCCCTCACCCCCCCTCACCCCGCTGTGGATGTTTCTTGTGCTGGAAGGTAGGAAAGTAGGTAGGAAGGAAGGAGAAATGAGGGAGGGAGGGAAGGAAGGAAGGAGAAAGTGGGAGGGAAGGAGGGAGGGAGGGAAGGAAGGAAGGAAGGAGAAAGTTGGAGGGAGGGAGGAATAAGAAAGTGAAAGGGAGAGAGGAAGGAAGGAAGAGAGGGAAGGTGGAGAAGAAAGGAAGGAAGGAGAAATGAGGGAAGCAAAACAAGGAGGGAGGAGGGAGGGAGGGAGGGAAGGAAGGAAGGAAGGAAGGAAGGAAGGAAGGAAGGAAGGAGAAAGTTGGAGGGAGGGAGGAATAAGAAAGTGAAAGGGAGAGAGGAAGGAAGGAAAAGAGGGAAGGTGGAGAAGAAAGGAAGGAAGGAGAAATGAGGGAAGCAAAACAAGGAGGGCGGAGAGAAGGAAGGAAGGAAGGAATGAGATATATTTTTGGGTATGGATAAATGCAGGAGAAGATGGGAAGAAAGAATTTAAGGCAGAAGGAAAATACATGGGATTGATGATTACGTAGCATCTCTATCCAGCCCCCTCCCCGGATGTAACAAGATCTGCAAAGGATACCCCCCCTCCATGTATGACACACACACACACACAAACATTTGCAAGATGCTAGTAACCTCTAAAGGGGGCCACATTTAGATCAAGCAGTTTGCAGACAGTCCTCGGCTTACAACACTTCAAGTCAGTGGCTGTTCAAAGTTGCAACGGCACTGAAAAAAGTGAATTAAGTTAGGACCATTTTTCACAGTTATGACCGTTGCAGCATCCCCAGGGGTCACGTGATCAACATTCAGAGGCTGGGCAACTGACTCGTCTTTATGACGGTTGCAGCATCCCCTTTTGCGACCCTCTGACAAGCAAAGTCAAGTGGGGGGAGGGGAAGCCGGATCCGCTTAACGACCATGTTACTAATTTAACCACTACGCTGATTTGCGTAACAACTGTGGCAGGAAAGGCCGTAAAATGGGGCCAAAATTCACTTAACAACTATCTCCCTTGGCAACAAAAGTGTTGGGCTCAATGATGGTCCAAAATCAAGGATGGTGTTCTATTAAATAAGCGTGGATATTTTTGATTATTTTTGAGACCAATTGGCAGGCTAATTAAAGGAAAAACACGTTCTCACATACAAACTTGCAATGGAAGGTGGCCTCAATAAAGAAACTACTGGAAATAGAAATTACGTGTCAAAACACAATCATGGTTGGCTGTTTTTGGCTCAGTTATGACTGCTAAAACATAATTGGGGGTAAAAGGGGAGGGAAAAAAAAGGAAGATATTTAAGTGTAAAACTCTTTTAATAAAGTGACTGTTAGTTTATAAATGTTTTGGAAACACATGGCTAGAAAACAAAAGGAACACAACGGATAAAAGCTTGCACATTGTTAAACATCAAAATAAAAACAATGAGAACTGGTATATTTTTTTAAAAAAACTTGAAATGAATTTTAATCAAAGGAAAATGAGACTAACAACATTTACAACATTTACAGGCAAAACAAGAGTATTTATATTTAGGGAAGTCAAAGAATGTTACAATTTAAGAAGGTGAAATGTTACAAAGCTTACACACCAAACCAAAAAAAAAAAAATTTAAACAAAAAAAATATATGAAAAATTAAATTAAAAAATGAAATGGTTACCAAGATAATGCAGGTCAGGGGATCAAAGGTGAAGGGTCACATTATTAAAAAGAATTCCAAAATGGCGGCTGCGTCAAGATCTCTGCAAAACAAAGGAGCTACAATGAGTAAAAAAAAACCTAAACAACCTGCACAATTCAAATTTACTGCAAAATGAAACAATGCAAACAGTAAACAAGCATCAGCAAATACAGTCACCTTCCACTCAGCAACTTAAATAATAAATAATAATAATAATAATAATAATAATAATAATAATAATAATAATAATGCAGGGAAAGCTAATGGGGGAGACAGTGAGAAAAATATCACAGAAGTTGATTTTGATTTTGATTTTTTGCTATTATTGTCTTTGAATGAAAACCCTGGGGGAAAAAAATTATAAAGCAATGCAGAACAATTAGAACAGGAATCAAATGCTTGATTTTTAAAATTAAACGAAGCTACATTTTAACCGTGCCCAAAAAAAACAAACCATTATAGAGGAAGTCCTCGACTTACGACACACAATGGAGGCCAAAATTTCCGCTGATAAGTGAGACATTGGTCAAGTGATTTTTTTTTTTTTGGCCCAGTTTTACGGCCTCCCTGGCCACCGTTGTTAAGGACATCCCTGCAGTTAAGGGTCGCTAAGTGAATCTGGCTTCCCTGTTGACTCTGCTTGTCGGAAGGCCGTAAAGAAGGGATCATGTGACCACGGGACGCCGTGAGCGTCATAAATACGAGCCAGTGGCCAAGCATCTAAATTTTGCAATTCTGCAACAGTCGTAAGTGTGAAAAACGGTCCTAAGTCACTTTTTTCAGTGCCGTTGTAACTTTGAATGGTCACTAAACGAACTGTTGTAAGCCGAGGACTACCTGTATTGAGAATTTGGGCCCAAGCACCACAAATGTTGAACAATTTATCTTTAAGTCACTCAAGCTCACAAATAAACCAGAAATAAACTAACTACGTTACGGCTTTAACGCTCTGCGCTGCGTGTGAATTCAGCCCTGCTAAACCAGGTTTGTTTTGTTCCCCCCCCCTTTTTAAAAAGAAATCTAGCATCCAGCGGTTATTTGATCCATCCGCTTTCAATAGAGCCAAGGTTATCAATGCCAACATAAATTATAAATTAGTGCTTAAGCACCAATTTGACTCTACAATAAAATGGTCTTTAAAAATTGTGATCACTACGAGAGGATCTTAAAGTGATTTGAAATCCGGACCGCCAAAAGGAAAAGACAGCCGGCTTCGCAATCTCGCAGACCCTTCTTGAAATCGGAAATATTTCAGCTTATTCTTTTCAATTTTCTGGGTGTTTCTATTCCATAAAAGTTTTAAGCATCGTTTTATCAGGTTGGAGAAGAGGGGGGGGGAGGGAGAAAGTACTTCGGCTAACCAGAATGATAAACCACGGTTAGCTGCGTCGCCCCACAAATGGGCGAGAAAAATGCACCTTATGAAGTGTGGTATTTGTATGGGCAGATTGAAGGGGGGGGGAAGGCCAATTTGACGTAATTATTAATCATCAATGTTTCATCGGAAAAATCTCAACTCCTTTCCAAAAGGGATTCAGACTCTGATACAAGGACAGGTGGGTGAGCAACTTCCAAAAACCAAACCCCAGAAGCTTTGATTCACAGTTCACGAAACCAGAGCCGGAAGGAGCCTCAGAGGTCAACTAGTCCAACCCCTTGCCCGGTGCATCATCAAGGACCACTCGGCTTGTGCTTGATGTGCCCATGACGTGCAATGGACCGGGCTGCCATATTAAAGAGTGTCCACCTGCCTTAGAGGCAAGCCGGGTGGTCTCCAATTGCTGCCGCAGACGCTGCACTGAGCAAGGAGGGGTTGGACTAGGTGACCTCTAAGGCTCCTTCCGGCCCTGGTTTCGTGAACTGTGAATCAAAGCTTCTGCCCAGGCTGCCCACTGGATGACAGCTTGCACAGGTAAGAAATGTAACCTGCCTTTAATCTGGGCTCCCCTTTAGCTTGCAGCCACTATAGGTAATCCTATCTATATGTTCCAACCACCTGCCTTCTATGCAGCTTCCCTACTGGGTATCAAAGCCATGTGACAAACATCAAACCAGGATCAATTCAGGAAAGCATTTGAGTTTTAGACGTTTTAGAAACCCCACTCCACAAACTGTAAACACACGGGCAAAGGGGCAACCCCACCACGGTTTTTTTTTTGGGGTGGGGCTTGTCGTTCCGAGCGGGCGGCTGGTGCAAATTTGAAATTATGCCTTTTAGTGACAAGCACCGGCCTATCTCAAGATAATAATGAATTATTTTACACCTGCACACGGATACATGGGCCTTCTTTGATCTGCTTTATAAAAAAACCCATCTCCACCGAAGAGGCATTGTGGCTATTATGGATACCAGATTATTAGCCCATTATTATTCCGCTTTTCACCTTTCCGGTGGCAATTACTATATCGGCTCTTTTAAAATAATAATAATAATCGCATTCTCTCGATCAATTCCGATCTTTCAAAAGGCCCCTTGGGAAAAAATAAATAAATAAAGGTTCAAAGGCAACCCACTGCCCACATGTCCCGATCCCTTCATTTAAATTCGGTTAAGATCGTTTGCAACGCCCTCACAGACCCCGGAAAGAAAACGGGCTAATTTCTTGGAAATGCCTGTCTGAGACGGAGGGGGAAGGGGGGAATTGCATGCTTCCCTCCCCTTTCTGACAAGCCTAACCCAACCCCAGCCTCCCGGAAGAGGAATTTAAACCCTCCATCATTTCGTTTCTGCACAAAAGCCCTCGTCTGGTAAGGGCGGCTGTCGTATGTGGTTCACGCTGGGAGGCAGGCGAGCCATTTTAAACGTTACAGAAAGAAAGAATCAATATCCCATCAGGCTTGTCAGTGTGAGGCACGCAATCTTTCCAGAGCCAGCGCGGTTTGTATTGTTCCACGCTCTGAAAAAAGGGGGGAAGCTAGGAAATTAGGTGAGCCGGAGAAAGCAAGGTGAGGCGGGACGCGGAATGGCAATCGGCTGGGTCACCTTGGCGAGGGGGGTGTGTGTTTGTGTTAAAACACCCCGTAAGAGATGACATAATATGGTATCCTCTCCCCGGTAAACCCACCGCGCCGTTAGAAAGATCATGTATTCATTTACAGGCGGTCCTCGACTTACGACCGCAACGGAGCCCAACCTTTCTGTTGCTAAGCCCTTGACGTTGGTTCGGTGAGATTTGCGCCCTGTTAGGCACAAAAGCCCAGAATTTTGATCACGTGACCACGGGAGATGCTGCAATGGTCGTAACAGTCCCGGGTCCCTCTTTTTTTTCAGCGCCGTTGTAACTTTGAACAGTCACTAAATGAACCATTGTAAGTCGAGGACTACCTGTACTTGAAAAATATAAATTAAGGCCTCCTAAACCTAGAGGTGTCTAGCTCCGAGCACGAAAGGCCTCTCCTGGTTGGGTTTTTAGGCCAAAGTGCAAAAATAAAAGAAGATTTTATTACTTATAAGACACCCCGCAGACAAAGGAGGCCGTCGAAGTCAAAGGGAAAACAAAAGTCATTTCAAAGTGCCATTAAAAGCCATTTTAAAAGCATCTCTGGCGTTGCATTTCAAAGCAAGGCTAGGACACCATTTCGGGATCAAATGGGTCCCCTCTCAATACATTTCCACCAGATTTTTTTTTTCCAATTTTTTTTCCCCAAAATTTTTGGACAAAGCCAGCCTTGTGGAATAATCCAAAGGAGAGAGATCTAGTTTCAATGGGTCACTCCACAGATGCTGAGAGCTCAGATGATCTCAGGATCTCCTAGAGAGGCTAATTCTGAGGCCCATCATGTCGATAGGGAGGGGTGGGGGGGAAAAACCCCACCTTGAAGCTCATGGGGTCGCTCTTTGCATGCGCCATTTCTAAAGGCAAAATACTTCAACCGGTCAAGCCGCTGTTTTTACCTCCCCGGCATCATCATCATCATTATTATTATTATTATTATTATTATTATTATTATTATTACTGCATTAGTTTACCTGCCATCTTTTGAGCACTTGGGACAGAGTCTGAAACAAGAGGTACAAGACAGATGTCAAGTAAATAAATAAATAAAAAGGCTCGCTTTCTGCAACGCGAGATCAATCAATCAATCAATCAAAATAGAGTTGGAAGGGACCTTGGAGGTCTTCTAGTCCAACCTTCCACTCGGGCAGGAGATCCTACACTATTCTGGGCAAATGGTTGTCCAATCCCTTCTTAAAATCACCAGTGATGGAGCACCCACGACTTCTGGAGGCAAGTCATTCCACTAATTAGCTGATCTGGGGTTAAGAATAAGAAGAGTCGGAAGGGACCTTGGAGGTCTTCTAGTCCAATCCACTGGCCAAGCAAGAGACCCTATGCCTCCTGAAGACCTCCAGTGTTAGAGCACCCACAACTTCTAGAGGCAAGTCGTTCCACTGGTTAAATTGTTCTCACTGTCGGGAAAGTTATCCATAATTCTAGATTGGCTCTCTAACAATCTTTCACCAATTACTCCTTGATAACTTTCCATCCGTTGCCTCTTGTCCTGCCTTCTGGTTCTTCGGAGAACAGGTGGACCTCCTCTTCTTTGGAGCAGCCCCTCAAATAGTGGAAGACTGTCAATCATGTCACCCATGGGCCTTCTTTCTATTAAACAAGGTCTCCAAGGTCTCTTTTTCGAACCCCAGACACCGTAAAATGTTATAAAGTGTTAATACCACTTTATAAGGCCTTGATAAGGCCACACTTGGAATTCTGCTTCCAGGTTTGGTCATCACGATGTAAAAAATATGTTGAGACTCTGGAAAGAGTGCAGAGAAGAGCAACAAAGAGGATTATGGGACTGGAGGCTAAAACATATGAAGAACGGTTGCAGGAACTGGGCTTGTCTAGTTTAATAAAAAGAAGGACTAGGAGAGACAGGATATCAGTCTTCCAGTATCTCAGGGGCTGCCCCAAAGTAGAGGGAGTCAAGCTATTCTCCAAAGCCCCCGAGGGCAGGAGAAGAAGCAACGGATGGAAACTCATCAAGGAGAGAAGCAACTTAGAACTAAGGAGAAATTTCCTGACAGCGAGAACAATTAATCGGTGGCCTCCAGAAGTTGTAAATGTTCCAACACTGGAGGTTTTTAAGAAGATGGTTGGATAACCATTTGTCTGAAGTGGTGTAGGGTTTCTGCCTAAGCAGAGGGTTGGACTAGAAGACCTCCAGGGTCCCTTCCAACTCTGTTATTCTATCTTCTTAAGCTGCAGCTTAAGTAGAAAGCCGTACTCCAGGTGTGGCCTCACTAAGAAGTCAGAGCTGGCGTAACACAACGGAGAAAAGCATCAACTCGGGGAAGGAAGCACTGAAGCACAGAGTCAAAAAAATAAAAATAAAAATAAAGGATATTGAGGCTCAATCGCTGCAAGAATCCAAATTAAAGCGTCGTAAAGAAATGGAGTTCTACTCCCCGCGTGAGCAAATCCAGTTAAGCGGACTCCCCTACCTCTCTGAATAATTGTGCCACACTGTAAAACGGCTTTTATGTTCTTCGCTCAAGCGGAATCTGTGCCTTGATGTACCTTAAAATATATATATATATATCTTCCACTCCGGGAGGGGCAAGATCCGGTTACTTTTTCCAGGATGTATTTTCAGGTATCAAACTGGCTATTTTATTGGACAATTTTAATGTGATTTTATACATTTACATATACAGGTAAGTGCTTGACTTACGGCCACAATTGTTAAGGCCCAAATTGCCAGGCGAGGCACTTTTAAGGGAGCTCTGCCCCGTTTTGGGACCTCTCTTGCCACCGTCGTTAAGTGAATTGTGGCGGTTGTTCACTTAGGAACATGGCCGTTCGATGAATCCGCCTTCCCCCTTGGCTTTGCTTGACACACACATACCCCCGGGGATGCTGCGACCGTCATAAATATGAGTCAAGTTGCCGAGCGTCCGAATTTTGACCGTGGGGATGCTGCAAAGGTCATAAGTGCCGTCGTAACTTCGAGCGGTCGCTAAATGAATTGTTGTTAAGTCAAGGATCAGCTGTACTTTTAACGCAACAGTAGCAAACATGATACATATACCATGTTTCCCCGAAAATAAGACCCTTTCTTATATTTTTTTTTGACCCCTGAAATAAGCATTTGGCCTTGTTTTTGGGGAGGTCTTATTATTTTGGGGCATGTAGAGCAAGACGGGGCTCCTCTTGCCATCTTACCTGATTTCCAGCTCTGTCTCTCCAATCCTAACCAGAAGAAATGGCGGGGACGGGCTGCGCATCTGTTTAAATATTTGGGGGGGGGGGCTTATTTTCAGAGAGGGCTTATTTTAGTGCATGCACTCAAAAGCCAGATTGGGTTTATTATCAAGGGATGTCTTATTTTTGGGGAAACAGGGTATTATATAATATTCAAACGAGTGTAGATGTAAAGGCTTTGGACTAGCAGTGGTGGGACCCGAGTTCTAATCTTCCCTTAGGTGTGGAAGTCAACCGTATAACCTTGGGCAAGTCATGCCTTCTTAGTCCAAACCAGGGTCAGGCTCTGTGATAAGCTGGCTAAAAAAACAGAAAGAAAGGGGAAAAAAACCCTGGTCACATCAGGGTTAAACCAGGGTTTGCCATAAGAACAAGGTGAATGCCGTAGAAAGCAAATGAACCCTGAAGTTACAAAGGAGAAATGCAGAATATTCAGATTTACAGGAAAGAAGGGAGGGGAGAAAACAGTGCCTTGAAAATACGAATTCATCTGTAGCTTTTGACGTTCATTATGATCCGTATTATAATCTTCTGTTCTGCCCACTTTTCGGATCGGATTTGGCCAGGGAAGTTCTGTAATCCTATTGATTTCACTTGTTTCGATGTTATTTTTTACAGCCTTTTGGCTCTGCTGGTTTTAAATTATTCTGTGCCTGCCGGCAAGCTTTTTTTCTTTTCTTTTTTTTGGTTCCTTTGTACGATTCCAACCCTGTTTGTTTATAAATATATTGTTTCTGAAATCATCTTTCAACGGGCAAATGGTAGCTCAGCTCGTGGAAGGCGCCACCTTAGAAGGCATTTGATGCCTTAAGAGGCGGCTTATCAATATTTGAAGAAAGAGGACGGCTACTGGAAGACGAGACCGTTTCAAAGATGTATATTAATTGGGCTTGGCTCAAAAACAAAGGAGGCCGTGTTTCTATATCATGCTTTTACAAATGGAATATGAACGATCCAGCGATAATCTATAAACAGCGCCAGGGGAAGAGAGCCAGGTTCATCAGCAGGCACAAGGAACGGCCTCCAACCCACACGGATTTCTTCGTCGGCCATTAACGACGCTACAGGTAGTCCTCGACTTATGGCCACAGTAGGGACGGACTTTCCATCCCTAGTGCGAGGAAGTTGTTAAGCGAGTCGCAGACCGTTTGGCAAATGATGATTGCAAACGGTTACGGGCCGGCGTAAATATTTGTGTTATGGCCTGTCGGCCCCTCCAGTGGCCGACTCAGAGGAGGAGGAGGAGGAGGAGGCGTGGGAGTGAGGGTCAGCATCAAGGCAACTGAGAGCTCCAAGGGGGAAGTGGGAATGGAGCTGGCAGAGAGACAGAGGAGGAGCCTGGGCCATCCGTCAGCCCTCCGATGGAGAGTCAACAGCCCCCAGGTCTGGAGGTGGCGGATGAGGAGAAGGAGGAACAGCTGGGTCCAGTGCCTGACGCACAGAAGGCAGAGGAGAGGAGAGCAGAGGAAATCTATGGGCCGGTCCTTGGGACGGAAGAGCCACGGCTGCTAGCGAACATTAGCTCTGGGGATAAAAGGCAAGGGGCAGACATGAATAGATGTGGCAGACAACTTATTCATCTTCCGGATGGACGGACGGACTTGTTAGCCTGCGGTGAGAGAGAAACGTTTTGCCGGCGCTCCTAATAAAGGAATCATTGCTTCAACTACAGAGGGCTTGTCGTGTTTGGAGAGCTGGGTCAGAACAATTTGCCAGTTACCAAGAGCCCAAATTTTGATTCCATGAACCATGAAGTGCAAGGACCGGTCGTAAATCACATAATTTTTTTTTTAGTGCTGTTTTTGAATGGCCACTAAACAAGTGGTTTCAGTCAAGGATTATCTGTTCTATAGTCTGAGCTTTCCATGTTACTGGCATAAAAAAAAAAACCCAAACCTTAATTTATAAAAATTCATAAAATCTTTTAATTTTCCCACATTTTATCGAGTGATTCCTTGTGGCATCATAAACTCCTAGATCTTGGCTTTGTTGCTTTAACTTCTCTATTTTGAACGGACATAGATGGTACAAACACAGAACTGTACCCCTTAACACACAGGCAAGTCCTTGACTTACAACCACAACTGAGCCCAAAATGTCCGTTGCTAAGCCATAGTTTTTCCCATTTTGTGACCGTCCTTGCCAGAATTCATTCGATCTCTTCGGTTGTTAAGTTAGTGACACGGTCGTTCAGCGAATCTGGCTTCCCTGTTGAGTTTGCTCATCGGAAGGTCGCAAAAAAGGAATCGATCCATGACCCTGGGAGAGTGCAACCGTCATAAATAGGAGCCAAGTGTCCGAATTTTGATCACGTGACCAAACAGGGATGCTGCAACGGTCACAAATGCGAAAAACATCCGTAAGTCATTTTTTCAGTGCCGCTGTAACTTTGAACAGTCACTAAACAAACGGTTGTAAGTGGAGGACTACCTGTATTAGGCCAAAATTTTTGCAAAGCTCCATATCTTCTCTCATTTGCCCCGCCGTTCCCCCAATTTTTGTCTCACAATTATCCTACTACGGAGGGGAAAGTTCTGAACACCCCGTTCTCTTGTTCTGTTACTTTTATAACTAGCGTAGCAATTATTTTCCACTGCACAGAACGGTAAATGCTCAATTCATAGAAGAAGAAGAAAATTCCTCAGGTTGGAGAATTAATTGCAGCTGCCCCTACTTCTAGCAAGCATCTCCAAAAAAATGCTAGGAGAAAGATGGGGGGAAAAAATTAAAAATACAAAACCCCAATTTGGTAAAGAGGCAGCGTTAAAGCTCTGCTTTATCCAAATGTTTATCCTGAAATAAAAAAAACAGCAATTACTACTCCTGCGATCTAAAAGGTTTCTGCTGTGAAAATCAGCATTTAAGGAAGTTTGGGGGGGAAAGAAAGAAAGAAAGAAAGAAAGAAAGAAAGGAAGGAAGGAAGGAAGGAAGGAAGGAAGGAAGGAAGGAAGGAAGGAAGGAAGGAGAGGTTCTTGATCCTTTTTACCTGGTATTTTTACCCTCCCCGCCCCCCAAAAAAAGTCTTTCTAAAGGCTCTCGCGTGGTCAAACGAGGCCCGCAGAGATAAACTGGCTCACTTATCAAATGGATCGGGAATAAGGAATAGGACAGTTCCCAAGTTGCTTTTTCTCTCTTTCTTAATGGCCTTCCAAAGGGGGATGTTTTTTCAGACAAGAAACAAAGGCGTCATAAGAAGCGAAGGAGGGAGGGAGAAAGAGAGATAGAAAAAGATTTGGAGAGAGAGCGAGAGAGACAGAATGAGAATGAGAGAGAGAGAGAGAGAGAGACAGAAAGACAGACAAAATGAGAGACAGAATGAGAGAGAGAGACATGAAGAGGTAGAGAGAGAGAGAATGAGAGAGAAACAGACAGAGAGACAGAATGAGAGACAGAGAGAGAGAGGGAGGGAGAGAAAGAGAGAAATAACAGCACAAAAGAGCCCATCAAAGGAGAGTGGGTAATTGATTTCTGAAAAGAAAAGCCAATGATTCTAAATATACCCGCCAGCAGGGGGAAAAAAAAGCAGAAAGTAAGTGGTTCCTGCCAAGAGATGAAAACATATATATATATTTATATACCTGTTTACAGATACCTGCTAAAAGGAGCCTCTCCAGAGAGATCTTCACGCTCCTTAAACAGCCAGGCTGACCCATGTTACAGAGGTGAGTTAATATATTAAAAGTTAAAAGATCCAGCAATCCTTAGAAACAGGACGGCCACTCCTGAGACCGCAACTTGTGAGGCTGCACCACTTCCAACGGTCACTAAATGAATGGCGGTAAGTCAAGGACCAGCTGTAGTCTGTGTTTCTGGTCCAGAATAAAATGGATCTAGGCCAGAAACACAGAATATAGCTAGTCCTTTGACTTCACAACCATTCATTTAGTCACCAAACTTACGGCCCTGAAAAATGGGACTTCTGACAGTTTCAGCAGTTTACTGAAGAGTCACTACGCAACGAGTTGTAAGTCAAGGACCACCTATATAGCCCATGACTACGTGTGCCACCTGTGGTTTGCCACAGGTTTGCCATCACGGGTCTACAGTCTCCTGCTTGAACGAGAGGTTGGACTAGAAGACCTCCAAGGTCCCTTCCAGCACTATCCTGATGGATTGATATCACAAAATGAGTGGCGGATCCTCATAAGCTCTTCCCAAAAACCCAATTTAACAGCCATTGTGCTCAAATCCAAGAATAGTCTGGCTTACCAGAAGTGGGCAAAGTGCTATTCCGAGTGCGGGCTTTTCTTACCCCGTGGGGCTAAATAAATCTCCCAATTTAATGTGTGAGGTTCTCATCATCTGCTCATTTTGGAAAAAGAAAAAAAAAACAAAACTGGAAGGCCAATTTAGAGTTGCCAGTGGCAGGCTTTCCAGAGTGAGAGATGATTAAATTTAGTGCAGTTACTTAAACAGGAAAACTGCAGTTGGCTTAACCAGGACGCTACTCAAGAAGCAGGCTTCTCCCCACCCCAAAGCGTGTAAATTAAAAAAAAAAACACAATTTACATACATCTGATTGCCTTTCGTCTGCTAAGTGTTCTCGGAGTTGAATTGAAGAATTTCAAGTTTCACATTCAGAATAGAGCTGGAAGGGACCTTGGAGGTCTTCTAGTCCAACCCCTTATTCAAGCAGGAGACCCTAGACCATTTCAGACAAGTGGCTGCCCAGTCTCTTCTTGAAAGCCTCCAGTGATGAAGCACCCACAACATCTGGAGGGAAGCTGCCCCACATCTTTTCCTTAAACTGGTTCTCAATTTGGTTGGGGACATACGTATGCCCACTGTCTTGACCGGAAAACCAAGGCCTGTCCTAGACTGCTACAGTGATACTTAAGATCATAAACCGTTGCCCCTAAAATGCAGCTAAGCCAACCTCCTCCACATCATTTCCAATGCCCCTTGAAATATTCATCGACTACAGTTAGGCAATTCTAACAATTACAAAGTCCTACAATTAGGAACTACAATTGTAATCCCAACAATATTAATTCACTGGACAGGTTTGAAAAAAAAAAAAAGAAAATATGAAAAACACACATTGAAAGATCTATACAAATGCATGTGACTCATTTTCCTGGTCCAGATCATAATAATTATACTCGGCTATGGCTTAAAATAATACCATCAACTCCGCTGCAAATGAACACAATTTTCCCCTTCAAAGGATGCAGCTAGTCTTTGACTTACAACACTTCATTTAGTAACGGTTCGAAGTTACAACAGCACTGAATAAAGTGACTTAGGAACGTTTTTTTTTTTCACACTTATGACTGTCGCAGCATTCCCGTGGTCACGTGATTAAAATTCTGACACCTGGCAATTGATTCGTATTTATGATGGTTGCATCGTCCCGGGACAGAAATTTTGGGCTCCATTGGGGTCATAAGTCGAGGAGTACCTGTGGTCTGCCCAGCTCTGTTCCATTTCTCTAAAGACCTACCAGTTTGCAACCTGCCTGCAATTCCCTATAAATTTAGCAATTTAGCAGATTTTGCATGGGGCAACAGTGACTCCACCTTCTGCACCGTCGTAAATTTTATAGCCCAGGTATAAAAATTGGGCCGAAATACAGGACAGCCAATTCTGCATAAGCGGAAGGACAGCACATGGGATCTGAGGAAGGGGAATTTCATTCAGCAAGGTGTGAAAATGACTCCCTATTACTCAGCAGCATTTAAGGAAGAGAGAGAGAGAAAGAGGGAAAGGGAGGGGGAGGGAGAGACTTCCGTGTCTGTGGTCATGACAAGGACACAGCCAGCTAGCTGCTGTGTCAGAAAAAAATCCATAAAAGCTTTAAACTGGGGTCATGCAAGCATTCGCAAGGGGAGTCCAGAATTTTCCTGCCACCTCAAGGAAATTTTATTTTATTTCTAAAAAAGCATTTTTGAAGCAGCAAAGGCAACTAAGCGTTCAGATCAGAGGTTTTTGGGTTAGATGTTTGACACCGCCTCGCTGTCCTGTCGCGATTTTAACATTCATGGTGATAATCCCCTCTCCCTAATCCAGCTGCTTTCCAATTCTATCCTTGCCTTCTTTCTTTTTATCTCTGAATTACAGGGAGCTCCTTCCAATGTTTTGGACGTCCTTGTTACCCCCCCCCCCCCCCCCTGTCGTTAGGCATGGCTTGCACTGCACGACTGCCACATTGATTCCTCCCCAAAAATTCCGATTCTGCCTCCCTGCCACCTTCGGTGCCATCACCAGATCATGCCATTTGCCTCGGGTTTGTGACCTGACTGACCTGTGTCCGTCAACCTCTTCACTTTGTGCTTTTAACGTGCGAAGTTTCTTCCACCAACTGCCATTCTTATCTCTTTTAACCAGCTTTCTCTAGTTGTCCTCCCTATCCTTTACTAACCATTAGCTCCACCAACGAATTGATGGCGAGGCCAACAGAGCAGACTCATGGAAGGGGCCTTGGAGGTCTTCTAGTCCAACCCCCTGCTCAAGCAGGAAACCCTATATCATTCCAGTCAAATGGTTGTCCAATCTCTTCTTTAAAAACTCCAGTAATGGAGCACCCACAACTTCTGGTGGCAAGTTGTTCCACTGGTTAATTGTCCTCACTGTTAAGAAATTCCAGGTTGCTTCTCTCCTTGATGAGTTTCCATCCGTTGCTTCTTGTCCTGCCTTCTTTGGTGCTTTGGAGAATAGCTTGACTCCCTCTTCTTTGGGGCAGCCCCTGAGATATTGGAATACTGCTATCGTGTCTCCCCTAGTCCTTCTTTTCATTAAACTAGGCAACTGTTCTTCATGGGTTTTAGCCTCCAATCCCCTAATCCTCTTTGTTGCCCTTCTCTGCCCTCTTTCTAAATAAGACTTCTAGATTTCAACTTTTTTGTCCTCTCTCAAATCTCGTCCTCTGGAGCTCTCAGACCAGAGCAACGGTCTTTAAAATGACCTCTTGCTGCCCCTTTTTAAGGCTGTTTATTGTTTCCTTTCCTTCTTGCCCCAATTTGTGATTTTTCTCCTCTGTTGTTAACTTCGAATGGTCGCTAAAGTCGGGAACTACTTGTAATTTTTTTTTTTTTTAAATGCTTGGGATGCAAATCCTGTGCTTTGAAAAAGTTTGAACTATTTAAAAAATGTCAGCACAGTGATTTTTTTTTTTTTTAAAAAAAAGCCAATTTAAAGAAGAAAGGATTTCAACTTTCCACGTGGTGGAATTATATCTGCTGCCATGAAACCCACCCACCGCTGACCATTCACTCTGCCACGCCTGGAATTTGTATTCCACAAAACCAGCGGGACACAACCTTCACATTTTTTCCCCACACACCCTCGTGATTTCAATAAAATAGCCTTATTATATGTGATCGAACAAGAATGATTTGGTGTTTCTCTGCCCAATCTTGGTTGTTTTTTTTAAAGCTTTATTTTTTTGCTCATTAGTAAGGACAATGAGTACATGGCAAGGCTAATTTAGACAAAGTCACCCGGTGTTCCCACCTTCCTTATATTGAGGGGGCTGCCACAGATAAAATTACGGTGACAGGCTAGCTGACAAGAGCTCGCCCATACAAAGAAAGGGCAAATATTAGCTTTTAATTGAGATTCTTGCTGCTGCTACAGTATTTTTCTGCTGAGTTCCTCTGGGGCTCTGGGCCTTTCCATCATCAGCATCTTAGCAGCTCTGCCTCTTATGCAGCTGCTTATAAAGCAGAATGGTGTCACCGGAGTCAGCTGGCATTGAGATGCCAGCTGGCAGGGCATGCCAGACCCATGAAGGCCTCGTGGGGATCAGGGTGGATTGCCACAGATCCAAACTTCACCCGGGGACCCGAATTCCAGGCAGTTTTGAATGCAGGATCAAGAATCCTTCCACAAAGAAAGCTGCACAAAGCAGGCAAGCGGGATGATTTTTGGACAGGGAAAACAGAATTATTTAGAATATTTAAGAGCGGCGTACGACCACAATTGAGCCCAAAATTTGTGCCGCTAAGTCGAGACGGTGGGGAAGTGAGTTTCGCCCCATATGACGACTTTTCTCGCCACCGTTGTTAAGGGAGTGACTGCGGTCATTAAGTTAGTAACGCAGTTGTTAAGTCCCCCCTTGACTTTGCCTGTCAGGAGGTCGCAAAAGGGGGTCAACGTGACTCCGGGGACACTGCGACCGTCATAACTACGAGTCTGTTGCCAAGCATCTGAAATTTGATCATATGACCGTGGGGAATGGGGATGCTGCAATGGCCGTAAGAGTGAAAAATGGCTCTAATTCACTTTTCTCGGTGCTGTTGTAGCTTTGAACGGTCACTAAGTGAATGGTTGTAAGTCAAGGAATGCACACACAAAGTGCATTCAGAAAGTATTCAGACCCCCATCACTTTTGTCAATTTTGTTATGGTGCAGCCTGATTCTACAGTTGTTGAAATTCATTTTTTTTCCTCGTTAATCTACACTCAAGTTACTCCATAAGGACAAAGTGAAAACAGAAGTTTAGAAATGTCTGCAAATTTATTAAAGAGAGAAAAAAAAAACTGAAATATCACATTGGCATCGGAATAACAAAATGGACAACAGTGAAGGGGGTTTGAATACTTTCTGAATGCACTGTATGTACATGTATGTACACACACATATACACACCGAGTACATGTATATGTATCTCCTATCTCTTCATCCATCATCTAACCATCTGTCAATCTCTCCCTCCCTCCTATTTACCCTATTGTACCCTATCCATCCATCTATGGTATCTGTATGTATGTATGTATGTATGTATGTATGTATGTATGTATCTATCTATCTATCTACCTACCTACCTACCTACCTACCTACCATCTATCTACAGTCAGTGCTGGGTTTCTACTTATTAGCCCCGGTTCAGGCAAACTGGTATTGGCAGAGACAGGAGGCTCCGCCCACCCATCTGGATGTCATCATGGATGCTCTGAGCATGTGCAGAAGGCTCACAGTTCCGAACTGGTAGCAAAGGTAAGTGGAACCCACTACTGTCTACAGTGTGTTTACATAAATAAATAGCGGAAAGTCTGCTTTATCCGCAGTACAAATCAGCTTGTGTGTTCCAACAAAGGGAGCCTAAGAGGAGGTGTCGCTTGTACTACTGAGCATAAGATGTGCGTAAGGTAGCTCTCTTACACACCTCTCGAAAGTCTGGGGCCCTTTGATGCTTTGGGAAGATGAGAGATTGCTGTAAGTACATCCCGTTATCCTGCTCTCAACTTCCGCAACAGACTGGCGGAGGGCCTGTGATTAACCCTGGGTAATCTCCACTCCTCTCAATTTAGGAACATCTGGGAAGAAGAAGACGGAAAGTTTCCGCGCAGGAGAACCGCTGTTGAAAGGATTTCAGGAACCTCCACCCACTCAGATCCTCCAGGAGGGTTGTTTCTTCGGCATCATTTTTGCAGGTTTGCAAAATCAAAACGATAACGCCCAAGATCAAATCCAAGGGATTCCCTTTGGCACTTAAGATTTTTTTTCCTTTTTTAAAAAAAAATAAAAATAAAAATCACCATGAACATCACCATAACAATCACCAGGAACATGATGCCAAATGGAAAGACCGTGTTTTAACCACTTTGCCAAATGGGATTAAATGCTGGTATTATTGGGGATGGGGCAGTGGTGAAATCCATATTTTTCCCTACCGGTTCTGTGGGCGTGGCTTGGTGGATGTGGCAGGGGAAGGATACTGCAAAATCCCCATTCCCTCCCCACTCCTGGGGGAAGGATATTGCAAAATCTCCATTCCCATCCCACTCTGGGGCCAGCCAGAGGTGGTATTTGCCGGTTCTCCAAAAAAAGTACTCAAAATTTCTACTACTGATTCTCCAAACTACTCAAAATTTTCGCTACCGGTTCTCCAGAACCTGTCAGAACCTGCTGGATTTCACCCCTGGGATGGGGTCATATGTCAGAGAGAGGCTGGCCATTGGTCAACTTAAGGGGTTGGGTATCCTGAGCCTTTATCCAGTATAGGTCACATATATTATTCATATAAAATATATAATATTCTAAAGCCAGAAAGAATCCTGAACAGAACATGGAAACCAGCCTAATGATCAGCAAAATCCGTGAGAAAAATCAGCGTACCACAGATGAAATGAAAATGATTCTGATCCCAGATAGCCTACTATAGCAGTTTGTGCCCACGTTGGAGATGGATAAATGCACCTCACAAGGCGCAAAATTAATAAAACTCGGCCTACATTCCCCGATTCAAAACAAGAGACCCTTCCTGCACTTACACAAAGTGACAAAAGCAAAACCAAGACACGTTGTGTTACTATTCCATAGTATGAGTATAATATAGTATAGAGAGGCTGTTCGTTGAACCCAAATACTTTTTTTTTTACAGGTTTATGGAAGGCTCATGAGCTTCTTTCTCCTAGCGCGTGAATCACGGTGCATTCATACCCGAGAACCATTCCTGGTGACACCACGGCGCCACTGTTCCCCTTTCCTAGGAATGTAAACAAAACCAAATCCAGAGAGCCAGATATGTCTCTACAATTTGGAAATCTTCCCCTTAATTTCTTGGAGAGGGTCCTGCCACGACCTTAAAAACGGTGAAAATAATGTGCTAAGCGATTTGAGGAAGCACCAAAATCTTGTGACTCTCTCATTGCTCCTGGGGAGATTGGGGGTTCCAAGGTTTAATACAACTTGCAATCCCCTTCTCCCACATCTCAGGACGTAGTTGTTACTATAAATAACAGTGGATGGATCCAGTTCGTGCAAAGATAAGCTTTGTCTTCAACCGCCACTGCGTGAGCTTCTCCCAAAATAAATGGAGGATGCAGCCTCTCTCTCGTTTTCGTTGCGAACAACTGAACACAATAAAGCGCATTTTGCAAACGGATTGATCGAGGATTTTTGTCTTCGGCAAGGCACTTAGTCACATCAGTTTATGACCTTTCAAAAATAACGGATTCTTAGGAAATCTAAGATCACTGCTGTAAAGTCTGTCCAGAAGACAAAGTCAGCCAGCAGCAGGAGGTCTAACTACAATCGTTTCCAAAGCTGCTTCTCTTTAAAAAAAAAATGAATAAAAATGAATACGCACGGAACAAATTCAAGGAAACCAGTTGTGCTCATGTTTGTTAATGCGTTCTCTTTCATTCACTCCATTCACCATCACCACCACCCCAAAAAATATTCATTCCTCACAGAGGAAATTTACTTTTGAAAATAAGATACCTGCTAAAAATCCTGCATTTATGGGCAAAGTTTTTGCACCCTTGTTTAGGAGAGTCATGCTGACTGAGATTTAAGGAAACTCATCTAGACCAAAGATACCTAGATTGGGAAGGCCACTCTTCATACTTAAGAGATGCATTGTTAAAAAATGTTCTTAAATAAAAGATTATTAAGCATTAGGGCCAGGAATTGCCATGATTTTTGGAAGTTTGGGGCACAATCGGGGCCCTTATCAAATTGACACTTGTGGTAAGGCTGCACCAAAGCTACATTTTCATTCATTTCTGACATGTACAAATATCCAATATACAGATTTTAGCTGCCCCTGTGAAAGAAATAAAATGCTAGATATACCAACCATCGTCAGGAAGGAGATGCTATGTTCTGTCTCTTTTAAAATTCACAGTTAAATCATTTCCTATTATCTAAGGGACCAAATCTGCAAAATCAGCAGCGACCCGAGGGCGATTGATCATGATTTTTTACTCCAATACGTCTACAGTTTCAACACACCAGCCAGTGAAATCACACACACAAAAATTTTCTCTAGCTACCTCATTTGTGTTCCAACGGTGTCTCTCTTTTGGTAAACTGGAACATTTTGGTAGACATTCAAGGAGCTTTTTCGGTAAAAAGATTTTTACATGACTTCCGTTGCTGTTTCCATGATCATCTGAAGAGAGGGGGAGAAAAAAAAATGATATATTTGTGTTTAGAAACGAGCATCAGAACCGTTTTGATATATTTCCCCCCCTCCCGCTGACTCCAAAGGTCAAATCCATATGCACACACAGAGACTTTCCTTCTACCATTTGTCATCTTAAAAATGCAATTTCTGGCATCGTCACTCCCCCCGGCCGTACACAAAATAAATGGCCATCGTGGCATGTCAATTCCTCGAAGTCAAAGGCCAGGCTCGGTTTATGGACTCCAGAAATGTAAATAAATAAATAAATATGGAAGTTTCCAACTTTACAGCTTTCCACCGATGCAGGACAGGAAAACCTCATTCCTAACAGCAAATTTTAGAGAGTTGAAGTGGCAACAAAATTGTTAGGAATAAAGATGCCTGTTTATTTTATCTTACCAACCCGTTGAATTTCACTACACAGAAAATTTTAGTCTTTTTACACAAAGTAGCCTTTTGAACTGCTAACCCTTTGGGTATGTACAAATACAGCTAGTCCCCAATTTACAACAGTTCGTTTAGTGACTGTTCGAAGGTATAACGGCACTTTTCACACTTATGACCGTTTGCCGCATCCCCGTGGTGACGTGATCGAAATTCAGAAGCTCGGCAACTGACTCGTATTTATGACAGGGGCAGCATCTCGGCGGGGAGGGGAGTCACATGATCCCCTTTGGTGACCTTCACAAAGGTCAACGGATTCACTTAACAACCAAGTTACTCAGTTAACAGCAGCAGTGATTCACTTAACAAGTGGAGGTCGTAAAAAGGGGACAAAACTCAACAAACGTCTCGCTTAACAGCCAGAAAGTTTGGGCTCAATCGTGGTCGTAAGTCGAGGACTTCCCGTACAATGAACACACAGGCACGTCGCCCTTCCTCCTGAGCTCTGGTTTAGGACCAGCCAGGCCACAAAGCGAAACAAGCTGATTTTTTTTTTCTATGAGGCAAAACATTTTTCCTCATTCGTCTGTCTTTCACACAACGTTCCGCACTACAGATCAGATTTCCATAGTTTTACGATGTTACAGTGATAGATCCCTTGTAGCAGACACAATGCGCAGGGAATGTAAACACAATGTGGCTTAACCCCATCACAAGTGCTCCAGTTTCTGCCACGCAAAAGACGACGCCTAGGGATCAGAAAAGAAGAGCTTTGTAAAGAGGAATGCGCTGGGAAGAGGATATTATTTTTTTAAAAAAAAGGTTGATTGAATTCAAAATCCTGAATCCGTTGCTGGCAAGATATATAGAATAGAATAGAATGGGATGCGATAGGATACGATAGAAAATGAGTGGAGTGGAGTGGGATGGGATGGGATAGGATAGAAAATGAATGGAATGGAATGTGAGTAGAGTAGAGTAGAGTAGAGTAGAGTAGAGTAGAGTAGAGTAGAGTAGAATAGAATAGAATAGAATAGAATAGAATAGAATAGAATAGAATAGAATAGAATAGAATAGAATAGAATAGAATTCTTTATTGGCCAAGTGTGGACATACAAGGAATTTGTCTTGGTGCATACGCTCTCAGTGTATATAAAAAGACAAGATACATTCGTCAAGAATCATAAGGTACAACACTTAATGATAGTCATACGGAAACAGCCAATATAAATCGTAAGGACGCAAGGAACAAGGTTACAGTCATGCAGTCATAAGTGGGAGGAGATGGGTGATGGGAACGATGAGAAGACTAATAGTAGTGCAGCCTTAGTGAATAGTTTGACAGTGTTGAGGGGATTATTTGTTGAGCAGAGTGATGGCGTTGGGGAAAAAACTGTCCTTGTGTCTAATTGTTCTGGTGTGCAGTGCTCCATAGCGTCGTTTTGAGGGTAGGAGTTGAAAGAGTTTATGTCCAGGATGCGAGGGGTCTGTACATATCTTTTTGACTGATATCCTGATATATCCTGATAAGGATCAAATGAAAACCTACCACAATGTGGATCGGATTTAGCAGCTTTCACTTTGGGAGGCAGAAGTAAATTATTTTACCTTGCAACAAACGTCATATTTTTCTGCTTCCTGCTTTTCTTTTTTCTTTTCAAAACAAGCGGCTGAATTGAAATATCAAACGAAGGAGAAAAATCAATAAAGAACACAATAGGATTTCGTTACACTTAATTTTGCTTTGATCTGCAGTCGGATGGAGCAAGGAGTTTTTTTTTTTAAATTTGGCTTGCAGCCAATTAGATGATTTTTTTTTTTTAATGTGCATAGATAGTCTACAACTTACTTGTTTGGTGACTGAAGGTACGACGACATCGAAAACAGTGATTTATGACCATTATTCACACTTGTGACCGTTGCCGCAACCTCCTGGTCACGTGATCAAAATGTAGATGGTTTGGCGACCGATTCTTATTTATGACGGCCGCAATGTTCCAGGGTCATGAGATCAGCTTCCGACAAGCAGACTCAATGAGGAAGCCAGATTCACTTAACGACCGCATTCTCACTTAACAACCACGGCGATTCACGTAGCAACGGTGGCAAGGCAGGTCGCAAAATGGGGCAAAAACTCACTTAACAACTGTCTTGCTTAGCAAAAAAAAAAGAAAAGAAAAGAAAAGAAATTTTAGGGTCAGTTGTCCCAAAGGGGCTTTTTTTTCAAGAGGCGATTGGGCTTTCTGTTTTTTCTTTGAAGACGTTTCGCTTCTCATCTAAAGAAGCTTCTTCAGTTCTGACCTCCCCCCACCATCCAGTTCAGAGCTGAAGAAGCTTCTTGGATGAGAAGCAAAATGTCTTCAGAGAAAAACCAGTCTACAACTGTGACCCGGATGAGGGAGAATCTCCATAAGACATTTAGGGTCAGTTATGGTCGTACACATTAGGTTTAGAAGTTGTTTCCTATTTATCGCTCCTGTACACACTTGCAGAAAAGAAAGAAAAAAACCTTTTAATGTAGGGGTCTCCAACCGTGGGAACTTTAAGACGGATGGACTTCAACTCCCAGAATTCCTCAGCCAGCGAAACTTCGCTGGCTGAGGAATTCTGGGAGTTGAAGTCCACCCGTCTTAAAGTTCCCACGGTTGGAGACCCCTGCTTTAACGTATAGTTCCCACAGATAACCAACTCTGAAACTGCCCAACCGACGTCCATTAATTTTTACAAGAACAATGAATTTTTAATAGCGAAAATGGCCCACTAAAAAACCTGAACGATGGGATTAAAGTTCATCGTGCCCACCCCACCCCCCACCCCCCACCGCTGAGCTCAGGCCTGATTAGAGCATCCTGTTCTAATCCAGAGTAGCAGCAAGTTAATTACGTAATTATAACTTTAATTCTGATTTCCCCACCCCCACCCCTTCTTCTTCTTTTTCCTTTAAAAACAGCAAGGAGAAAAGGGCTGTGTTCCTCTCTCTCTCTCTCTCTCTCTCTCTCTCTCTGTACAAGCAACCAAACAGTTTATTTCTCTCTCAATGGCAGCTTCACACCAGATGGGGATGAAGCAGTGTTTAGAAAATATCACATTTGAACCCAAGAGACGGCTGATTAATCAGCTCTGCAGGAAATGCTATTTAAGTGGGCTGCATTTGTTGGGCCAGGAAGATAAAAACGATTTCTGTCGCAATTTTCAGTTGACGGTTTCTTGTTTTTATATAGATACACACACACACACACACACACACATTTTTATTTCCTTCCCAAGTTATTTTTATGAAAAGTTCCTTTAGAAAGAGAAAAAGTAGAAAAGAAAAGAGAAGGCTTCAAAGGGCAAGAAAAAAAGTGAAAGAAAAATTAAGGAAAAAAAAAACCAAAAACAGGGAGTCCTCCTTGACTTACAACAGACCATTCGAAAGTTACAACGGCGCTTATGACCGTTTTTCCACACTTGCACCTCGTTGCACCCCTAGTCAAAATGTAGAGGCAGCTGACTCACATTTATGACAGCTGCCGTGTGATCTTGCGACCTTCAACGGGGAAAGCCAGATTCACTTCACAGCCGCGTGACGTCACAACTGCGGTGGTTCACTTAACGATGGTGGCGGAAAAGGTCGTGAAGTGGGGCAAAAACCCGTTCAACAACTATCTCCCTTTAGCAACAGAAATTTTGGGCTCCTGTTGCGGTCGCAAGTTGAGGACTGCCCGTACAATGAGATGGCAATCTTCTTTACGACAATTATAGATTTGCATCTCACTCGGTCGGTGGTATAATTCTTTCTTTTCTTTCTTTCTTTCTTTCCTTCCACAGGCAATAATCCATCATGCTTAATCATCAAAACCATAAATCTTTTTTTTTCCTCCCCCTGTTCCATGCAAAAAGTCCGTTAAGGGGTTTCCAGTTTCATTCCACATATTTTTTCCTCTCCTCTCTTAAAAGAATAAAAGCATTTTTACACCGCATGGTGGGGGGAAAGCTTCTATGCTAAGATCAGCTACATCAGAGCAATAAATACTCCAAAAAAAAAGTGAACTTTGGTACGGAGGGATCAAATAAGATTCTCCATCTAGAGTTCTCCACTGGAGGACAGGGAAAAATTGATTTTTTTTTTGTTTTGTTTTTTGCTTCCTTAAATCTGGGCCAAGACTCAGAACACCTTCAAGCAAAAAACGTTCCACCTTTGAAACTTCCCACCTGGCATCCGCGCAGACGGAAAGATTGCAGACATTTTAAAACCGGTTTGTCTACTGATCCCTGAATAAAACTATTTTTTAAGATGGGCTTCGAACAGACGCCAGCAAATAATGGAAACAAGGCCTGGCAATATTCATGGAGAAATGGAGGATTTAGTTGCGACAAGCTGAAGTGCAGGTAGTCCCCAACTTACAACAGTTCGTTTAGTGACCGTTCAAAGTTACAAGCGGATCACGTGGCCTTTAAGCGAGTCTACCTTTTCCGATTAAGCTTGCTTGCCGGGATCCAGCTGGGAAGGTTGTGAATGGAGACCGAGTGATCCCAGGATGATCCCAAGCACATTTTAAAGACACGTTGTGATTTGTGAATGGGGTCATTCTGCTAAAAGTGCAAACGAACGGGCTGCAAGTTGGGTTCTTCAGTGCCGTTGGAGTGGTCACTAAACGAATGGTCGTTAAGTCGAGGACTGAGCCATAGCAGGGCCATTTCGAAAACAACGTGGTTTGTGCCAAAGGGGGGGAGGTGTCTGCTTGTTCCACGACTTGAGGGGTACTGTTTGAAGTCCAAAATGACCTTTCTGTCAAACGTTGGCTGCTGTTAATGCGTTTCCTGCACTAGTTAGGGAGAGCTTTGATCTTCTCTATCGAATTAAACTGCACAAACCTTTTGTCCGATTCGTTGAATGGGCTTTGGCGGTACTGTAAAGCCCCATATACAGTCAAGGCCATGGTGTTCCCAGTTGCAATGTCTGGCTGTGAAAGTTGCACCATAAGAAAGGCTGAGGGCCAAAGAATGGAGGCCTTTGAACTCTGGTGCTGGAGAAGACTCCTGTGGGTCCCTTGGACTGCAAGGCCATCCAACCGGTCAGTCCTAGAGGAGATCAACCCTGACTGCTCTTTAGAAGGCCAGATCCTGAAGAGGAAACTCAAATCCTTTGGCCACCTAATGAGAAGGAAGGAGAAGAGCCTAATGCTGGGAACGATGGAGGGCAAAAAGAAGAAGGGGACGACAGAGAAGGAGGTGGCTGGATGGAGTCACTGAAGCAGTCGGCCTGAGCTTCAATGGACTCGAGAGGATGGTAGAGGACAGGAAGGCCTGGAGGAACGTGGTCCATGGGGTCGCGATGGGTCGGACACGACTAACAACAAAGCCCCGTATTTCTAAAACACAATTTCCAAGGGGGGTGGGGGGTGGATAACCTCTCTCATCCTTAACCTGTAGGAGATGGAATGGGCTGTGTGGATGCAGAGACCTTTCTGGGCCTAAGGTAGGAATATTATTCTCACTCTGTAAGAGGAAACATAAAAGGAATGAGCTGCCCAGCTGAGATACAAAAACACATAGCACAAGAACATGTTTTTTTAAAAAAAGGCATTTCAGAAACCGGAGGTGAGAAGTAATGACAAAAAAGCCGCAGTCGCTCCTATCAAGCTCGGTACACAGTATCTCAAATATATGTGTGTGTGTTTTCTCTCTCAAGGGGACTCTAAACCTGTAAAACTTATCCTGGGCTTTTCAGCACTTGAGAAACATCAATTAAGGCACATGTTAGTCATCCCGCAAGCCCAGGCAGAGCACAGACCCCGAAGTTGTACGAATTGGAAAAAAATAATATAGCCTGATTGCGCTACTAAGGGCAAACTGGACAACGGTTATGCACATTTAGGACACGGTCACCTCTGCACTCGAACTTGGGAGGCTTCTACACAACTGGAACAGAGAGTAATAGGGCGGGAAGGGACCTTGGAGGTCTTCTAGTCTAACCCCCTGCACGAGCAGGAAACCCTACCTAGACTATTTCAATGGAGCAATCAGAATAGAGCTGGAAGGGACCTGGGAGGTCTTCTAGTCCAACCCCCTGCTCAAGCAGGAGACCTCATACCATTCTGGACTCTGAATGGTCATGCAATCTCTTCTTGAAGACCTCCCAGTGACTATCAATGGCAGGGATTCCCTTAAGAACCGTGGCAAGGAAGGTCGTAAAATGGAATCGTCCTGCTTAGCAACAGACATGTTGGGCTCAATCGTGGTTGCACATCGAGGGGCCCTGCCTGCAGAAGCCAAACCATAAGTCCATGGGAGAAAAAAAGAATACAGGTAGCTCTCGACGTACAACCATTCATTTAGTGACTATTCAATGTTACGACAGCACTGGAAAAAGTGACTTCCACTTATGTTGCAGCCATGGTCATGTGATGGAAATTCGGAGGCTTGGCAACTGGCATGTCTTTATGACGGTTGCAGTGATCCCAAAATTATGCAACCTGGAAACTTTCAAGAAGAGACTGGACTGCCCTCTGTCAGAAATGGTGTAGGTAGGGTCTCCTGCTTGGGAGGGCCAGGGGGCGGGGGGGGGGGGGGTTGGACTAGATGACCTGCAACGTCCCTTCCGACTGTGTTTAATCTGACAAGCAGAGTCAACGGGGGAAGCCAGATTCACTTCAGAACCGTGTGGCTAACTTAACGGCCGTGGCAAGAAAGGTCGTAAAATGGGGCCTAGAACTCACTTAACAACTGTCTTGCTTAGCAGTGGAAATTTGGGGCTCAACTGTGGCCGGAGGTCAAGGACCACCTGTAACCTATACTTCCCATTATTGCAGTTCCTGATAAGTTGTGTCTTTTTACCGTCTTGCAATCAAAAAAAAAAAAAAAAGCTCTTTTATCACCCATCATAGCAACCCCATCAATAGCCAACAATTTCCCTTCTCCAGAGGCTCTTTGGATTCATCAATACTGTTAGAACTTCGGGCTTGAACCGTCTCCGGGAGCCTGCAAAGTCTTTTATCTCCGATCTGCATTACAGGATGTTCTAGATTTATATTCGGGGTGCTTAAATTTTTATTTTCAGGGATGCGAGAGAGGAATAACGTGTGCTTTAACCACAAGTCTTAAAGCTGCCAAGTTTGAAGACCCCTGCTTTCAAGAATCGAGGCCGTCTTTTCAATGCCAATCCTAGCGTTTTCAAAAACTAGCAATGGCGGCGCTTAACATGCAGTCACGTAATTTCTCATCGCCTTACAGGTAACCAGATCTTCAGCATCAACACCCAGGTGTGATTCATGAAAACACTGACAACAACCAGCCCACTTCCAAATATAAAAAGGAGCCTGACGGATGAAAACTTACCTGCCAAAGCTAAAGGCTTGACAAGCATTATTCCCAGCTTCGCAAACTTTCCCCACCCGCGCGCCCACTCAGTTTGACTATCGAGACTATAATTCTGCTCTTTTGATTAGTAGAAAATTAAAAAAAGCTACCTGGTTCAAAATTCTACAAGGGTTTTCAGATAGATCGATAGATAGATAGATAGATAGATAGATTGGATGGATGGACCAAGGTGAAGGGAGGGAGGGAAGGAGGGAGAGGATGGAAGAAGGAAGGAACTGGCAAGCAAAAGCATTAGAGAAATAGCGAGCACAAATTTATATCCATTCGTGAAAAGCTAAAAACCAAACTCTAGATATGAATATCCTTTCTTCTTTCATGAGTATTTTAGTCAACATGGGCTTCAAAGCAGAAGAACTGAATCACTTCTGCTTAATTCTACCAAGCTGTGATAAATCTCTCTCTAGGTTGTTTTCCTTCATCATCATCATCATCGTCATCATCAGACAGGAAATTACTCCGTAAGAAGCAGCACCCAACAGTATAGGTAGCCTTTGACTTTTAACTGTTCGTTTAGTGACCGTTCGAAGTTACAACGGCACTGGAAAAAAAAAAGGTGACTTGGGACCGTTTTTTCACACTTATGGCCATTGCAGCATGTGATCAAAATTTGGACGCTTACCAACTGTTTCACATTTACGATGGACACTGCATCCTGGGGTCATGTGATCCCCTTTTGCGACCTTCTGACAAGCAAAATCCATGGGGAAGTTGGACTCACTTCACAGTCAAGGCAACGGCAGTGATTCGCTTAACAACGGTGGCTAGAAAAAGGTCGTAACATGGGGCAAAACTCACTTACCAACCATCTTGCTTAGCAACCGAAATTTTGAGCTCTCAATTGTGGTTGTAAGCCAAGGACTACCTCTACCAGAAAACTTTCTACTGGTATTCCTCAGTTAATAATAGCAATAGCATTGAAGACTTATATACCGCTTTATAATGCTTTACGCCACTCTCTAAGCGGTGTACCCCGCCCCTCAAAAGGACATCTGGATCCTTTTACCAACCTCGCAAGGACAGAAGGCTGAGTCAACCTTGAGCCGGTCAAGATCGAACGCCTGGCGGTGGGCAAAGTTGGCCTGCAATGCTGCATTCTAACCACCAGGGCTCCTAATATCCAGAAGCAAAATTCCCACCACTATCTAATGCAGTTGTATAGAGTGGCGCCACGTAATCACATCGCTTAGTGGCAGCCCACGTTACTATTGTTAACTGAATCACATCGTTCCATCAGGTGATGACTCACCAGGATCTAAGCAATTCCTGGTTTGGTTCCTCTCAGTCCCACTCCTTCAACTGCCCCCATTTGCCCATCTCCCCCATAGCTCTGCCCTTTTGGCTGCCCTACACAGTGGCATACCTTGGTGGCACTGACAGTGGCGGGCAGAGGGGGGACTGACGCAGAGGCCTGGGGCCTTCAGAAGTTTCAGCCGGCTGCTGCCACCTGTCGGAAGGTCACAAAAGAGGATTACATGACCTCGGGAGATTGCAACCGTCATAAATACGAACCAGTTGCCAAGCATCTGAATTTGGATCACATAGCCATGGGGGTGATGCAGCGGTCGTAAGTGTGAAAAACAGTCCCAAGCCTCTTTTTTCAGTGCCCTTGTAACTTCAAGCGGTCACTAAATGAACTGCTGTTAAGTCACTAATTAATATTGTTGGCCAATTCCACTGGCATTATGTGCAAATCTAGTCCTAAACCAATCAAATAATATTTCCCCCCAAAAATCCCATTGGAAAAAACTTCTGGATGAGGAAGAACCTGGTGCCTGTCCTCCTGGAAAACCAGACAGGAATAATAAAAAAAAAAACCCAAGATAATTTGACTTTATTGGAAGGGAACCTTAACAGAATCTTCTAAGTCTGAAGGGACCAACTTTTATTGACTTGATCCATTAGGGTGGGTCTTCCCTAGATTTCTTTTTCTGACCGTTAAGCAGACTGTGGGCTCCTGCCTCTTTTATCTATTTCTCAGGCAGCCTCTCCTCTCTTCTTGTTTCTCCCCAAGGTCATTCATACATTCCACTGTACTTCTGTATACAATCACATAAAATAGACGCCGATTATAAGGCAGAGAAATCTTCAGCTTTGTCTATCAAAATGATTCCATTTCTCAAAGGAATCGGTCACACTATCAGCCGCCCTGGGAATTTTCAAATTGTAATTAACATTTTAAAACCATTAGCATTATCTATTAAGTATCTCAGTTGTTTTTCTTTTACACACGCAGCTCTTTGGGCATGCCACGGTTAAAAGGTTTCAAAGTATTTCTTTCCCGTGAACTAATGTAATGAATTGCCTGGGTTTTAAAGTGTTTACAAGCAGTTTAATAATAATTTCGAGGTGATGCTTTGATTTAAAAAAAAAAAAAAGAAACAAGTACTTTAGCTGTATTAAGCATGCTTTGCTCGTTCAGAGTTTTAGTACAAATAGTTCCGGATGATAGAAAGGTATTTTTGAGAAATTTATACAGTGCAGGAAATTAAGATAGCAATTTTTTTTTTGTATTCGTTTGTTTGATTTACTAAACAGAAATCAGATAAATGTGGTAAATTAGATTGCAATCTATTTGGGACACTACTTGTGATTCGGTGAAGAGCAATTAATTAGGCTGCTACTGCCCAGAATTTCTCTCGTTTTCTTAAATATCAATCTCTGTATCTGGTAACGGTGAATCCTTTAAGTTAATTATGCAAAGCACGACAAACGAGTTTTCCTTGATCCAAACTGAATCAACTACCTATCGACCGCATATTCTTATATTTTAATAATTTGTAAGATGGGGAGATATGTCTATATCCACATTTTGCATAATTTCATCAACTCAAATCTTTCCTTGTCAGATATTACCTCGAATAGTTCAGCCTTTCTGTGATATGAAACAAGCTTTTTACAGGTAGTCCTCGACTCACGACCACAACTGAGCCCAAACTTTGTGCCGTTAAGTGAGTTTTACCCCGTTTTACGACCTTTCTTCCACAGTTGTTAAGGGAATCTGGCTTCCCCATGCAGTTTGTCAGAAAGTCGCAAAAGGGGGTCGCGTGACCCCGGGACACTGCGACCGTTGTAACTGTGAGTTAGGTTGCAAATCACCTCAATTTCGAGCACCTGATCATGGGGATGTGGCAATGGTCGTAAGTGTGAAAAATGTCACGTTTTCCAGGGACGTTATAACTTTGAATGGTCACTAAGCGAACCGTTGTAAGTGGAGGACTACCTGTACATAAAGACGAATAAAGCTTCTCTCTTACAATGGTGGAAAGTAGCAGCAAACAGGTTCTGCATGGGCCGAAGCCCTGGGCGCCCATTGAAGCAGCTGTATCAACCTGGCATAAGACACGGCTGCTTTAATGATCCGAAGAGCCGATTTGTTCCCGAGTCCAAACACCGCAGCCAAGCTGACAGTCTTATTCCAATGGCAAAGACCCCATTCCCTAAAAAGAGCACATTTTCATTTTATTAAAAAAAAAAACACTTCCCTTCTCCAAAAGCTGTTTATGGTTTGAATGGGGCAAAGCTTTTCTGCAAAGCTTGCGAACCAGGTAAAAAAAGATGGATGGCGGGTGGGTCAGCTAACCATGGCATTCCGCCGTGGAGATCTTTCTGTCAATGATTTGACATCTGGGGGCTGGCAACAGCATCAGAGTTCAGGGCTTTTTCGGCGGTATCCATTCCGTATTTGGGAAAGGACTCAAATCAGATAATCGCGAGAAATGCTCTTCCAAGTGCGTGCGAGGGCTTCTTCCAACAACCGTGCATCAAATATCAAGCATCAAGTAGAGAGAGAAAGAGAGAGTTAAAAGAAAAAGTTGTCGCTTTTAAATTAAAATCTCCATAGGTTTCAGTACGGCTGTGGCGCTGCTTTGGATTGAATTCCAAAAAGGGGGTTTTGAAGGCAAAGTAACCCTTTAAAGCAGCCACATCTTTCCCCGCGGCTGTCCCTCTGCACCTGCCCTTATGATCCTGGGAAAACACATTTCTTTCTCCAGCTGAACACAAGGCAACTGTTTAGTCCTAAATATCTACTACTGTTATCAAACGCTGTCAAAAGCCAGTCAAATCCTCAGCCCTCTAAAGTAGTTTTAGTTACTGTTACGGCCTGCGTTCTCCCTTAGCTTTAGGAAAAAGGTTCCCCTCGTACATAAGTGCTACTCGTTCCCGACTCTAGGGGGGCGGTACTCATCTCTGTTTCAAAGCCGAAGAGCCAGCGCTGTCCTGTGGCCGGCACGACTCAACACCACAAAACACGGCAACAAACACTTTCAAATCAGTATGATATTCAATTTTTTTTTTAACAAAAATTCTACTCAACAGGCAAGGTTAGTCACGTGACATCTAAACTATCCCTTGGCATCCAAGCACAGTATATTATTTTTTCGTCTTAGACCCCGAAACAGCGAGTCCTTGACTTACGACCTCAGTCGACCCTCAAAATTTCTGTTGCTAAACGAGACATTTTTCAAGTCTGATTGAAAAGATGACAGCAAAGTCCTGCTTTAAAGCAGGGGTCTCCAACCTTGGCAACTTTACGGCTTGTGGACTTCAACTCCCAGAATTCCTCAGCCAGCCTGCGCTGGCTGAGGAATTCTGGGAGTTGAAGTCCACAAGCCGTAAAGTTGCCAAGGTTGGAGACCCCTGATTTAAATCATTTCAATACTTGTATTACATTCCAAGCAAAAAAAAAAAAAAATCAAAACTTCACGTACTCAACCTAACGCTCAAGGGAACACTCGTCGGGCACAGTGGTACTTTTCTTGCACAAATATCCAGAAGTTCTTAACCGTGAAAATGGTGTAATAATAATAATCTGTTGTGTTTCTACAGGAATGTCTCTGCCGGCCACCTTATCGAGGGTCCAATAAGCACCTATCCCCCCTGAACGGGCTCTGTAACAGCGGCCCCCAACTTTTTTAGCAACATGGAAGACAATTTTCCCACGGACCAGAGGTGGGGGGAGAGGAGGAGGAGGAGGAGGAGGCAACCTAGAATCCCACGCACATGCGGTTTACAGTAGGGTCCGCGCTACTAATCGAAGGCCTGGTGATCTGAATTGGAGCGGAGGCGGTAATGTTAGGACTGCAAATACAGTTAGGCAGCCCAGTTCCTAACAGGCCACGGAGCGGTACTGGTGGAGTGGAACCGGTCCGTAGCCCGTGGATTGGGGGTCCCCTGTTCTATAACACAGTCAAGACATAGCACAAGGATGCTATGATGGTCATAAGTGGGAGGACTTTTGTTCAGTGCCTCTTAACTTCGGTCGCTGAACGAACGGTTCTAAGTCGAGGGCTACCACCTGCACAGTATACAGCTAGCCTGGCCAACTTGATTTCATAAAGTCCAGAGGTTATTAAAGTTGACGCTTTGTAAGTGAACCAGCGTTGCATAAACCACTAGTGAAAACTTGGCCTTTGCACGGTCATTAAAAGAGAAATGACTCCTTGTGTACTTTTGACATCTTATGATTAAGTAGTAAACACTTGGTTATATTCCTCCAGAACAAGAACACTCATAAATAAGAACTTCTCACTACAATTACGACAAATATTTATCACAGGTAGAGAAAACTGAGTGGCCATTGTCTAGGACACCCTGAGTTTCTGCAAAGACGGTGTAGCCCGTTTTTAAGAACGTGTCATAAACCCTGTTTCATTTAGTCACGGAAAGATAATGCCGTACCAAGGATATGATGTTCTCTCTCACTCCTTCAAAGGAGAAGAACTTGAAATATGGCAGGTACAGGAGGAGGGAAAAAAAAAAAGTAATGAGAACATAGCATGCCCAGAGGGTATTCGAGAAATAAAGTTCATAAGGAATATATTTTATTCTCTCTTATTTTGTAAGTGTAATACCATCCTTCAAATTCATTTTACTACCGGTGCTTACAGCTGCTAGGAATGTGGGGGTGGGGGGGAGGAGGAGGAGGAGATGGCCGTTAGCGTGAGAGAGATATTCCTCCTAAACTGCGGGAATACAGCTAGTCCTCGACTTACAACAGTCCATTTAGTGATAGTTCAAAATCACAACGGCCCTGAAAAAGGTGACTTATGATCGCTTCTCAAACTTACAACTGTGGCCTCATCTCGGTGGTCACATGATCAAAATTCAGAGGCTTGTCAACGGGCTCGCATTTATGACGGTCGCAGCGGCCCAGGGTCATGTGATCGACCCCCTTCTGACCAGCAGAGTCAATGGGAAAGCCTGGATTCACTTAGCACCTAAGGCAAGAAAGGTCGTATAATGGGGCAAAATTCACTTAGCACGTCTCGCTTAGCCACGGGAATTTGAGGCTCAACTGGGGTTTTTAAGTCAAGGACTACCTACACTGCGAGCGAGAAAACTACACGGATGTAGCCCAGGAAATCAGGAAGGCTGACTCCATTTTTACCGCACCACGAAATGATGTTGCAATGGGGGGGGGGGGGAAGAGGGGGGGGGAGGAGAGGAGAAAGGCAACCGAGCATCTATCTAAAAACTTGGAAGGAATTAAATCTACCACCGTCCACATACCCTGTTTCAGCAATATTATCCCAGAAGACGTCATTCTTACTGTGAGATGCACATCCTGAAACCTGATACAGAGCCAGTCATGTGGACAGTCAGAAATAATGAACTAAAGGCATCAAAGTGGCAACTCAAAAATTTATTTTTTTAAAAAATGTTACATTTGCTGCATATGCAGAGAGGATTTTTCTCAGGCACCAGGAGTCTCAATGCTGGGGAAAGTTCTAAACCGTCTTCCCTATCCTATCATTTTAATCTCCTAATACTCATCTGTACATTATTCACGAATGTATAGCATAGGAGTTGGGACCCCTGAGGCAGCGTCACGCAAACTACCATTCGTGTTAGGTAGAATTTGCACTTGGGGCTATTCTATTTACTGCAAAAGTTGATGGCGGGTATTAAAAGTAGTATCATTTTTTTTCCGGCCCTGGCCAAGATCAGAAATAAGTGATGCAAATGCCCGAAAAACTGCAACAGAAAGGAAATCATAACATATGGCGCATTATATATACACACACACACACTGATTTTTAATCTCAGCAATAAGCACCAAGTTGTTACAATGGCTCTATTATTACATCCCTCGGGTTGAAGCTTGGACCCATCTCGCCACTAAAGTCATCTTGCATTTTATCACGTTTGAATTTGGGATGCAACCAAAGAGCAACTCCTGTGATAATTGGCGACTCGGCAAATGATGCCCGTGGATTCGTGTCGTCAGATAGAGGAGGAACACCGAACTGTTCCACAGCTGAATAAACCCCGAACATTTAACCCCTTAAAAGATCTGCTTTACCAACTTCTTTTTTTATAAAGCCATTAAGTGAGCAGTCAAATATACTACCTCGATCTGTATTTCTTTTTTAAAGGAATCTCCTAATATTTCCATTACAGATATCTCCAACAGTACATCACTACCCCCTTGTGGATATGAGCTAAAAGCTGTTGATTCCGAATTTCAAAAACTATATTCTTTGGGGGCAATTCTCACCAGGAGTGTTCAGGATTTACCTGTTTCACTCACAAACAGTGATGATTTATCTGTCTACCTTCATCCAAAGACCAACTGAATTCTCACCAGACTTCGTTTACATCGAAGTTTCATATGTTTGGAAGAATTCAACACATATGCCTCGGTTTATATAACGTTGTCCTAAAACGTAACATTGCCCTATAAAAACATAGGGCTCTGTTTATCGACTGTGCCGAGTAAGTAATGGATACGTCATTTTAACAGGAAGCTTTTCCATTCCTATCAAAACTCATCTCAAATCATCTAAAATGGACGCAGGACCAAACTGGAGAGAGAGATGTGAATTAGAGCCCACAACTTCATTTCATAAAGGTACCCCCCCCTCCCCGCGCTGGCATTCTCTTCAGTGAAACAACACTTCTCAGGGTTTTTTAAAAAAAAGAGTTGTTTTTTTCCAATATCCAAAACAGACAGACTTCAAATCCACCATCACTTTTGACTTTCATTGTCTAGCTTTTTTTTTTTTTTTTTTTTTTTGCATTTGATGCCCCACCGGCTATTTTGACCTTCTAGCCCCATCATATCCAGCAGAAATAGAGGCCAGGAGGTTGTGATGATGGCTACGATGTCCCTACCGTATTGTTTTCATTACCTTTTTCCAGGCCCTGGTTGTTTTCAGTTCCAGCTACCAGCCTCTCTCAACTGCTCTAAAAATGACTCGGGTCAGAACATCTCCTGGACGGCAAAGAGCAACCCTTTGGCAACCCACGGTGCAAATGTTTTGTAGGACAGCGGCGGCAACTCATGCAAACACGTTCAGGGAGATGTTATAAATACACAAGCGTTGCCCCGTAGGTGAGACGAAAGGAGGCACGCAAGGACAAATGCAAGCCTTGGATTAAGCCCATCTACGACAATGAACTTCTGCTGGGATGGTTGGGGGTTTTTTTGCCCCATTAGTAAGGACACCTATTTAACTTTGGAGATGGAAATATTGCTCAGTGGGGCAACTTCTGCGTACCAACGGAAAAGCACAGGAAGACGGATTTTTCACCTTTTTTTTTTTTTTTTTAATTTCAGAAACGAAGCATACGTCACCTTCCAGGCTCTTTCGGACAGAATCTAGTAGGGGCCGCATGAAAAAGAGGCAGGATTGGCTAACCGCCTTTTGAAGTTTCTCTGATGAGCAGCATCACGTGTGAAATTGCCTTACGCCAAGCTAGTCCTTCAACTCATCTCTATGTTCTCGCCCTGGCGAAGAAATACCCAGTCTTCTGCCTCCTTGAAACCTGCAAAGGCTTTCCCGAAATCTCTAGTAGCCGAAGGGATTCTTAACAGGTTTGCAGATGGCAGGAACTCAATCCAGGGCCATCAAATGCCCGTTTTAAAAGCTACACCTAGAATGGCAGCTCTCACCCTTTTCCTTCCTTCCACCACCACCCCTCGCCTCTGAAGCACCTGAACAAGCTGACCCTCCACGTAAGACATGGCAAAGACCACCGCTACCTTGCCAAAAAGTGAGGTGCGCAACTAGAGGCTACCTACGGTTCAGCAGCATTTAGGCCACACCGGCGAGGATTGTTGGCATGTGTTTGGGAGAACCAACACCGCAGCGGCTGGTTGGCTCTCGGGGTGGCTGGGAAATGGAGGCGCCATCAACCGTGACCGTATATTGGTCCTCTCTCAACTATTTACAGCCGGAAACAAGAGGCAGCCATAAAACCAAAGGGGTCGGTCCCTGTTCTCTTTAGGCTTATGCTCTATGGACAGGGAGGCGGGGGAGGGAAGGAAGGAAGGCGTTAAATGGAAAGCACTGAATGTAGGCAAGTCATGATCCCAAAATCCTGTCTGGGTAGCTTTATACGTATATATGCATGTGGGTGTATGTATACGTGTGTCTGGATGGATAGATGGATGGATGCAGAGAAAGAGATGACAAGATACAGATAGGATATATGAACAGATTAGATGGATAGATAGATAATGATAGATAGATAATGATAGATTATAGATGGATGGAGGGATGATAGAAGATAGATAGGTTAGGTAGGTAGATGATACACATAGCCAGAGAAAAATGAATGGATGGATGATACTGAGATTTATAGATTATAGATATGGACAAATCAACACACACAAACCTATACACACATCTACATCTACACCCATATATACTCATATATGCATGTATCTCTAAAACACGCACAAGCTGCATCAATGTCAATCTTTTCCCCTTCTCCATCTAGGAAGGCACCTCCAACCCCGGCTTATTCCTGCACAGCTCAGGCTTGACAGGCAAGCACCAAGCGCCACCGACCCCAAAAGAGGCTCAGAGGGATTTTTTTTTTAAATCAAGAAGGGACCGTTTCCATTCCACTTTGGCTGGCCATTCTCTTCCCAGCTCCAGCAGGCGCAGCGCCAGCCGGTAGTTTCCCTTCCCCCCTCCTCCTCCTCCGCCTCCCTTCCTTCTGAGCCCCCTTCCCCGAAAATCCCTTCCCCCATCTTCTTCCCACCAGGAAGTGCCCTGCTTTCCCTCCTGCTCCTCCTCCCTCCCCCCACCCCTCCACATTCAGACCCCCCCTCCTCAATCTCAGGGGTGGGGGAGGGGAGGGGGTGTTTCCCATTCCTCCTTTTTCCCCCCTCCCTCCCTCCTCCATCCTCGGGTGACCCCTGCAGGCGGCATCCCACCCTCTCCTCGGCCAAGCCAGGGGGAAAGGGCACTTTGGGGGAGGGGGGGTTGATGGGAGGGGGCTGCCCCTCGCCCTTTGGCTGGGGGGTTTCCAGAGAGGGACCCCTTCAAATATCCACCACCAGTCAACCCAGGTGGGAGGGGGGGGTTGGAAGAGGAGGAAGGAGGGTCTCTCGGTCGCCAGGCAACGACGCCGGGCCGCCGCCCCCCCCGCGAGGGGGGAAAAGGAGGAGGGGCCTCTCGTCGGCCCCGCCCCCTCCCCAGGAGGGCGCCCGCGCCCCGCCCCTCCCAACTTTCGGGGTCCCGAGGCCTCATAGATTCCCCCCCCTCACTCACTCACCCACCCACCCTCCCTCCCTCCCCTTCCCCCCTCCCCCGCGAGGAACGAGAAGGGCGGGAAGGCGAGGAGGAGAAAGGAGGAGGAGGAGGCAATTCCGGAGGGGCCGCGCATGCGCGTTCCCGCCGGTTTCCCCTCACAGCCCTTCCAGTCAGTCAGTCGGTCGGTTGGTTCTCCCCCCGCCCCTCCCCCCCCACCTCAGAAGGTGCTCTCCCCGCTCACCTTCCGGCTTGTTTTCGGCGGCCATTTCCCCTCCGCGCGCCACATCCTCCTCCGCCGCCTCCTCCTCGCGACCAGGATCCAGGCAGGCGCGCGCGCTGCTCCCGCCGCCGCCGCCGCCGCTGCCGCTGCTGTCGCCGCCTCTCCCGCTGGCCCCGCCCCTTCCTCTCCTCCGTTTCCGGTTCCGCTCCCGCCTTCCCCCCCCTCCCCGGCCTGGCCCGTAACCGGCTTTTCTTCCCTCTTCTGTGGCTTCGGGCGGCCGTTGCTTCCCTCGGGAGGCTTGCCTTCTTGCCGGTTTCCGCCGCCTTTTTTTCCGGCCTTCTTTCTCGTCCTCCCTCACGCTCCCTCACACACGCCCGCGGTTGCCATTGGACGCTCGGCGGGATGGGCGTCGAGGTGAGCCAACCGGCGCTGGGAGGAGGCGGGCGTGAGGAGAGGATGGGCCTTGACTGGCAAGCACGCCGGCTTATGGACGAGTGGACTTGACAGATGGGCGGGGCCAACCAAGAGGGGAGGCGTATCGGAAGCGCCAGGGTAGCTAGGATGAAAGGAGGAGGGGGGGAACGGGGGAGGAGGAGGTGGAGGCGCTCCTTAGTGCTGAACGAGGGACAGTAACGAATCGGAGGTCGCGGAGGGAGACCGATGGCGCGATGACAGCCGCGGCGGCCAATAGGCGGCTGGAGAGGCTCTGAAAGGCGGGAAGAAGTCAGTGACGCAAATAGCGGGGAGCACCGGTAGCGCGGCTCAGAAGAGGGGTGGGGGTGTTAGAAAGGAGAGCGCGAGCGCTCAGAGGGGCAGGGCGAAAAAACCCAAAGGGCGATTTCATTGGCTCGCCTGCCTTGACAGGCAGCCGCGCCCTCCTCGGCCCGCTAACCCTAAACAAAGCTCCTGATTGGCCCAGACGCGAGGGGAGCGGAGCTGCCACCTGGAAAGGGCCGGAGCGAATCGGCGGCGCTGATTGGCCAGCGCCTTCTTCTTTTCCCCTCCCCCTCCCAGGAGGATCCCGCCTCCTGGAATGCGAGTCTCGTGGCGGCGGGCGGACATGCGTGTCATTGGAAGATTCCCGGGGATCCCGTCTTTTAATTGGAGGCTTCCGAGGAAGGGATCACGGACGGTGCAATTCTTTCATTAGCAAGGCAGTGGGAATGCAACTTTGTCCAGCTGATGCACGCATTCCATGGATTGCACGTGTGAACGCGTGACACGCATGCAGGTTTTCTCATTAACCCCCTTGTTTCTCTACTATCATTATTATTATTATTTACTTTATTCATTAAACATGAAACTCAGTCAACTGAACATTTAAAAATGCATTTAAAAATTATTATTTGCTTTATTCATTAAACATGAAACTCGGTCAATGGAATTGTTATATTTATATTTATTTATTACTTTCAGGTCATGCCTTGATTGCAGCTCTTGATTGCATCTCTTAAGCCAGCAAACCCTGCAAGGATCAAAATTTATTAAAAAAACGGCGAAGACCCGAATTCTTGGGGCGCCCCTGATGAAGGATCCCGTGGGCGGAGGTGGTGGGATCTATTTTTTCAGCCAGCCTTGTCACGGACAGCTCAGGGGTTCTTGGATCAAAGCTCTCGGTTTGCTGGAATCAAGATATATTGCATCGGCAGCGTTCCCACCATCTATTAAGGAAAGGATCTGAAAAAAAGGAATGAAATAGTCTGCTTCACTGTTATTACTTAAAAAGAGCAAAATCTGACAGAGTTGGATTTTTTTCCCCTCCCTCCCCAAATAATCCCACTTTAGTGGAAGGGAAAAAATTTTAAGGTAGTCCTTGACTTGCAACAGCTCATTTAGTGACGGTTGAAAGAAAGAAGGGAACCGGAAAAAAGGGACGTGACTGTTTTTTTCACACTTACGACCACTGCAGCATCCCCAGGGTCACATGATTAAAATTCCGACACTTGGTAATTGACTTATACATATGACAGTTGCAGTGTCTGCTTCATGTGATTCCCTTTTGCAACCTTCTGACGAGCAAAGTCAATGGATCCACTTAACAGCCACATTACTAACTTTAACAGCTGCACTGATTCGCTTACGGGCTGCAGCAGGAAAGGTCGTAAAACAGGGCAAAGCTCGCTTAACAACTGTCTCATTTAGTAGCAGAAATGTTGGCCTCCGCATTGGTCGTAAATTGAGGTCTACCTACAATCTCCAAACGGGTGCATAGCGAGGAAATGATATGGAGCTAATTTTGGGTGACAAAAACGCCACCAGAAAACATTTTTCAAACCTAAAAGTATCTGGAATTTGGCCTTTTATCAGTTTGAATGGCATACGTCATTCTTCTCATCTGGATGTTTCTGTCCCCAAATTATCCAAAATCAAATTAGCACGAACTGAAGATTTTTTTCAACATTATCGTCCTATTTCCCCTGTTGCCTTTTTTCAGAAGATCACCGTAATTTGTTATCCGAAAGGTGGCTGAAGTTTCCCCCCCTTTTAATGACATTTCCAATTCTTAATGAGTTTAGTTTTTGCAATAGTGATTGCATAAATACCGACTGATTGCAGCTGGGGCAATATATTGATCTTTTAATTAGATCCTCTCCTTGTAATTCCCTCTTTGATAAACACAAATTTACCCTGGTTGCCTCTAATGGAATTAGTATCCCTAAAAGTTTGTGATTCAAACCGCTCCTTCTCTGACTTTAGCAAGTGCTGGAAAAACCATTCCACACAACCCAAGTGTCATTATTACAATGCGGTTTCTCTAGCGACAACAACATACCCGGCTTAACTTCCTATAGACTTTTACTCATTCTTTTCTTCATCATCTTTGATTGATCCAGTGCCATTAAGCCTCTGTAGCAATAGTTAAATTATCCATCTCCTAAACCTCCCAAGTTTATATCAGCCACATGGATAAAATGGACAGAATGGAGGAATTTGCATAATATAATTTGTACTTGGTAACAGCAGCATATCGTGTCCATCAGGGGATGTCACCTGTGAGTCTCCCAGAGTCAGTCTGAAATCAGGCAGTTCCTACATCGAAAAGAAAGGGAGGGAGGGGGAGGGAAGGGAAGGGAGGAAGGAAGGGTGAGAGCAGAAGGAAGGAAGGAAGGAGAGGATGGAGGAAGGAAGGAAGGAAGGGAGAATTGAAAAAAGGAAGGAAGAGAGCAAGAGGAAGGAAGGAAGGAGAGGATGGAGAATGTAATTTTGAACAAACGGTCATAAATCAAGGACTCTCTGCCTTATCAAAACTGACTCCATAGCTCCTGGAGCTCATTCCCACCTGCCCGCAAGACCCTCCCAATCCGCGTGTTTTTTTTTGGGGGGGGGGGAAAGGCCGCAACCTATCTCCTGTTTAGTAGCCGAAAAAAAAGATGTCCTCTTTATAGGAGATCCAAATTCACTTCTTGGAACACTCTGTTCTGCTTGTCAACAATGCAGAGAGGGTTGATGTTCTCCAGCCGCTAAGATGGAACATCAATTATTTACCAAAGGAAGGCAGCTAAATCTTAAATATTTCAGCCTGAGAATTGTGCTGGAAGAGGAACGGCAGAATTCATGTTCCGGGACTGTCTTGTCTCTGTTGTTTGCTTTATGTGCTCCACCAGATGTTGGTGGATCATGTTGAGATATGATCTTCTCCACGGTCTACACCATGGCCTACATTTAGCTACGAATGGGGTGCAGGAACGAACGATTGAAGGAGCTAGGTATGTCTAGTCTAACGAAGAAAAGGACTAGGGGGTGACACGATAGCATCTTCCAATGTTTGAGGGGCTGCCCCAAAGAAGAGGGGGCTCCACCTATTCTCCAAACCTCCAAAGAGAGCAGACCAAGAAGCAACAGATGGAAACTCTCCTTGATGGAAGAAACCTGGAATTAAGGAGGAATTTCCTGACAAGACAATTAACCAGTGGAACGACTTGCCACCAGAAGTTGTGGCTGCTCCATCACTGGGGTTTTTTAAGAAGAGACTAGACAGCTGTTTGTCTGAAAAGGTCTAGGGTCTCCTGCTTGAGCAGAAGGTTGGACTAGAGGACCTCTAAGGTCCCTACCAACTCTGTAATTCCAGATCAATTAACCAGCGGAAGGGCTTGTCCCCTCTTGTCGTGGATGCTCCATCGTTGGAAGTCTTCAAGAAGAGACTGGACAGCCATTTGTCTGGAATTGTATACGGCTTCCTGCCTTCACCTGGGGGTTGGACTAGAAGACCTCCAAGGTCCCTTCCAACCCTATTGGAAGGCGGCTAAGAGGAATATGGATGGAGAGAAAGAGGTGGAGAGAAACAGAACAAGAAGGGAAGGGGGGAAAGGGAGGACAAAAGGAGGGAAGGGGAAGGAAGGAAGGAAGGAAAAGGAGAGAAGGAAAAGGGAGGGAGGGAAGGAGGACAGAAGATTGGAAGGTGAGAATGGGAGAAGGAAGGAAGGAAGGAAAAGGAAGGGAAGGAAGATTGGAAGGTGAGAATGGGAAAAGGGTAAGGGAGGAAGGAAGGAAAAGGGAGGGAGGGAAGGAAGATTGGAAGGTGAGAATGGGAAAAGGGTAAGGAAGGAAGGAAGGAAGGAAAAGGAGAGAAGGAAAAGGGAGGGAGGGAAGGAGGAAGGAAGATTGGAAGGTGAGAAAGAAAAGGAAGGGAAGGAAAAAGAGGGAAGGAAGATTGGAAGGTGAGAGAAGAAGGAAGGAAAAGGAGGGAAGGAAAAGGGAGGGAGGGAAGGAAGATTGGAAGGTGAGAATGAGAAAAGGAAGGAGGGAAGGAGGAGGGAGGGAAGGAGGAAGGAAGATTGGAAGGTGAGAATGGGAAAAGGAAGGAAGGGGAAAGAGGGAGAAAAGGAAAGCAATCATCAGGAAGCGCCAAGGCCTTGAATCTCAGCCTTCTGACTCAGTTTTCATGTCTGAATGGCTTTTAGCGTTTCCTGGAAACAACCTTCTTGTGTTAGCTTGGCAACCGTGTACGGAGCATCTTCAGGTGCTTCTTTTCTGTAGCCGAGAGGATTATTTCTCGGGCCAAAAGGACAACAGCCCTTTCCACAATAACATCAGAGAAGCGGCAGAATCAGGGGGGTGAAATGTCCCCCCCCCCCCAGGAATAGAAGCAAAGATATCGGAGGAACATTTTGGAACAACAAGCTGACTTGTTGACAATTCCTTTGGGGAATTCATTTAACGCAGGGGTCAGCAACCTGCGGCTCTGGAGCCGCATGTGGCTCTTTCACCCCTCTGCTATGGCTTGACAAGGCTCTGACGGGGGGCTTTGCTGAAGTCAGGATAGGCTCCTCAATTAAAGCTGCTCAGGTGCCATCCCTCCTGCTATTCTGTTATTTTATTCTGTTAGTCCTCCTTGAAAAACCCATGTTGGCTTCTTCCAAGCAATGCATTGATTTCCACAGACTTTCCAAGAGGTTTTCAAGCAAAGATTGGACAACCTTTTGGCCGGAATGGAATGAAGTCTTCTGCTTGAGCAGGGGGTTGGGCTAGAAGACCTCCAAGGTCCCTTCCAGCCGTAGGACTCTATGATTCTATTATTGGCCATTGTCCAATGATGTGCATCTTATCGCTATCCGTGGTCCTGAAAGCCAACTCAGTTACTTGTGGAGCTATCCGTGGTCCTGAAAGCCAACTCGGTTACAGCTAGTCCAGGGGTCAGCAACCTGTGGCTCTGGAGCCGCATGTGGCTCATTCACCCCTCTGCTGTGGCTCCCTGTCACTCAAAATATGTGTCATCACCGCCAATGTGTGACACCCGCTGGCACGCGATTTATTGAGCTTTTTGACTCCCAGTAGGCCAACCACGGATAAATCCAAGAAAAGAAAAGTTTCAGAAGAAAACAGAAGGTTTAATTCAACTACATGTTCTAGTTTTGTGACCACTCAAGAAATAGTCAGGCACGGGAAGGGTTTTTGTGGCTCCCGGTGTTTTCTTTTCTGTGGGAAATGGGTCCAAATGGCTCTTTGAGTATTTAAGGTTGCAGACCCCTGATTTAACATTTCTCTGCCATCCGAGAGCCGCCACCGTCCTTGCCCAAGGAATATTCTCAATTTTCTTTCCAAAAATCGTCTTTGGGTAACATCTCACGCCCTTCCTGAACCCATCACTCTTCTTTCTCCTCCTCCTCCTTTTTTTCTCTTCTTTCTTTTTCCTCACTTTCTCTCTCCCCTTCTGCAACTAAGGAGAAATTTCCACCCTGGCAGGGAGGAAAATTTTTATTCCCCCCCTCCTCCCCAGACAGAGACGCGACTGTCTAATGTCCCATCCGTCCATCTGTCTCAGCCCTCAAAAATCCGATTTGTTTTCCGCCCATCAATATTTGATCGGGACGTATTTCTTCCTAAATTGGAAATGCGGGACTATAAAAGGAGGCTCTTGTAATGGAAAATCTCTTCCTGCCAGGGAAGAGGAAAAAAAGGGGGGGTGCATTAAGCCAGCAACCCACCCACCCCGAAAGACGAGTTTTAAAATGTCAGGTATTCCTCCAGGCTGCGGGAAGGAAAGACAGATTGAAGGAGTAAAGGTAACCCAGTTCCAATTTCCCACAGAAATTAATCCGAGGTGGCGAAAGGCTTCTGCAGTGGCCAGAAATCTGATTTAATGCTTCTAGGGTCCTTGGTTTTTTGGTTTTAACTGTGATCAACTCCCACAAGCGCTTAGGTTGTGCAAAGAATTAATTTTCTTTCTCCTGTTCCTTGTCTCGAAATCTGATTCTGGAAACGGGTAGGGGGTCTTGCAAGCAGGATCTTCGGCATAGCAGGGATTGGCCATAGTGTCCCTATAGGAGGGTCCATGTGGGGCTAAGCCCCCTCTGCTTTTTTGCAATTGCTTCAGGGGAATCTCTGGTTTGGTTTCAAATGGAGACACCCCCCCCCCATCTTATCTATCTCTAAATAGAACGGAGAGAGAGAAGTAAGGGAAGGAGAAAAGGAAGGAAGGAAGGAAGGAAGGAGAGAGAGAGAAGGATACAAGAAGAGAGGGAGGGAAGGAAGGAAGGAGAGAGAAAGATAGAAGGCAGAGGGAAAGGAAGGAAGGAAGGAGAGAGATAGAAAGATAGAAGGCAGAGGGAAGGAAACAAGAAAGGAAGGAAATAGAAAGATAGAAGGCAGAGGGAAAGGAAGGAAGGAAGGAGAGATAGAAAGAGAAGGCAGAGGGAAAGGAAGGAAAGAAAGGAAGGAAAGAGAGATAGAAAGAAAGAAGGCAGAGGGAAAGAAAGGAAGGGAAGGAAAGAAGGAAGGAGATGGAAAGATAGAAGGCAGAGGGAAAGGAAGGAAGGAAGGAAAGATAGAAAGAAAGAAAGAAGGCAGAGGGAAAGGAAGGAAGGAAGGAAGGAAGGAAGGAAGGAAGGAAGGAAGGAAGGATTGGGTCCCAGGCATGATGGCCTTCTTTCAGTAATCAGAACATAGAATCCTAGGCTTGGAAGGGGCCTCAGAGGTCTTCTAGTCCAACCCCCTGCTCAAGCAGGAAACCTTATACAGGTACTCCTTGACTGACCACCACAATGGAGCCCAAAACCTTTGTTGCTAAGCGACACAGTTGTGAAGTGAGTTTTGCCTCGTTTTACAACCTTTCCTGCCATAGTTCTTCAGGGAATCTGGCTTCCTCACTGACTTCGTCGGTCAGAAGGTCTCAAAAAAGGGGATCGCGTGACCTCCCCCACTCCCACCCAGACAAGACACTGCGACCGTCATAAATACGAGCCAGTTGCCGAGCCGTCTGCATTTGGATCACGTGACCGCGGGACGGGGGGGGGCTGCGACGGTCCTTAAGCGTGAAAACCGGCCCCAAGCCGAGCCCGTTTTGTTCAGTGCCGTTGTAACTTTGAACGGACGCTAAATGGACGACGATAAGTCGAGGACCGCCTCCACCATCTTGCCTGGCAGCCTGGTGCCCCTGTGAAAGAGAGGTGGGCGCCCACCCGGGGACCCCCCCCCAAGGCTGGAGAAGAGGGAGAGCTCCGGAATGAGCAAGAGCTGCTTTTTCTTTTGTTTTCTTTTGAATTTTCAAGGTCTTTGAGAAGAGAGGGAAGGAAGAGAGGGGACAGACGGAGGAGCTGCGCCAACCGAGGGCACAGAGCAGCTCTGTACCTGGGCTTGGCAGCGGGCACCTCCGCATTATTTTAATCTTTTCTTTCTTTCCTTCTTTCTTTCTTTCATTCCTTCCTTCCTTCTCTCTCTGCCTTCTATCTTTCTATGTCTCTCCTTCCTTCCTTCCTTACTCTCTTCCTTTCCACAGTCTTCCTTCTATCCTCTCTCTTTCCCCTTCCTTCCTTCATTTTCCTTCTTTCATTTCATTTCCTTCCTTCTTTTCTTCCTTCTCTTCCTTCCTTCCTTTCCTCACTCTTCCTTCTATCCTCTCTTTCCCCCTCCCTTCCTCTTCTCCTGTTTCTCAATTCCTTCTTCTTTTCCTCCTCCTCCTCCTTCTCTTTCTTCCCCTTCTTCTCCTATTTTTCATTTCCTCCTCCTTCTTTTTCTCCTCCTCCTCCTCTTTCCTTTTCTTTCCCTTCTTCTCTTATTTCTCAATTCCTTCTTCTTTTTTCTCTTCCTCCTCCTTCTCTTTCCTCTCCTCCTTGTCCTATTTCTCAATTCCTCCTCCTTCTTTTTCTCCTCCTCCTCCTCCTCCTCCTCCTCCTCCTCCTCCTCTTTCCTCTTCTTCTTCCCCTTCTTCTCCTATTTCTCAATTCCTCCTCCTCTTCCTCCTCCTCTTCCTCCTCCTCCTCTGAGGGAGACTTTAGCAGGCTCTCATCCCTCCCTCCCTCCCTCCTCCCCCCCCCCTTCCCAGCCCAGCCTCTCACCTGAGCCTCTCTGACAGCAGCATCTGGAGCAGAAGCCTCACGCAACATTAAACACCATGTTCTTTCAAGGGTGGGCCGGATCCTTTTCCCTCCGAGCCGTGCCGATAATAGACTTGACTTTTTCAGGCCCTACACCTACAAAAAGGCATAAAAGAAAGGTTACCCAGGCAAAGTGGAAAGCAAGAGACTTTAATTAATCCCAGAGTGCTCTCGCTCTCGCTCTTGCTCTCTTTTTCTCTCTTTCTCTTTCTATCTCTCCCTCCCTCTCTCTCTGTCTCTCTCGCTCTCTTTTTTCCCTTTCTCTCTCTCTCCCTCCATCCCTCTATCTCTCTCCCTCCTCCCTTCCCTCTCTTTCTCTCTTTCTCTCTCTCTCTCTTATTTTTTTTCTTTCTTTCTCTCTCTCTCTCCCTCCCTCCCTCTCTCTCTTTCTCTCTCTCTCTTTTTTTCCCTTTCTCTTTCTCTCTCTCCCTCCCTCCCTCTTTCTCTCTCTCTTTTTTCCCTTACTCTTTCTCTCTCTCTCCCTCCATCCCCTCTCTCTCCCCCCTCCCTCCTCCCTTCCCTCCCTCTCTCTCTTTCTCTCTCTCTCTCTTATTTTTTCTTTCTCTCTCTCTCCCTCCATCCCTCTCTCCCCCCTCTCCTCCCTTCCCTCCCTCTCTCTCTCTCTTATTTTTTTTCTTTCTCTCTCTCTCTCCCTCCCTCCCTCCCTCTCTTTCTCTCTCTCTCTTTTTTCCCTTTCTCTTTCTCTCTCTCTCTCCCTCCATCCCTCTCTCTCTCTCCCCCTCCCGCCTCCCTTCCCTCCCTCCCTCTCTCTCTCTCTTATTTTTTTTCTTTCTCTCTCTCTCTCTCCCTCCCTCCCTCCCTCCTTCTCTTTCTCTCTCTCTCTCTCTCTCTCTCAGCTGGGCATGCCAGAAGCTGCACGGAGGTTTTGGTTTACTGAACTGGCTTCGGAAGACGCTGATATTCTTCCAAAGGCTTATTTATTTATTTTTCTCCTGCTTGGAGACGTGGCCATCCCAATGCTCAGCTTGGTGCTTTCCGTTAAAAGTCAAATCCATGCAGAGAACCAAGATCAATGGAGATCTCATGAGGCTGCCTGCATCTCTGGTGGAGGTACAGGTAGTCCTTGAATTACAACATTTCATTTAGCGACCAAAGTTAGAACTCACCACCTCCTGGTGATTGGCCCAAAGTCACCCAGCCACCTTTAACGCATAAGGCAGAACTAGAACTCACCGTCTCCTGGTTTCTTCCTTAGTTTTTGGGGAGGAAAATAAGTAAAAAGCTGATTGGCAGGTGGATCGGCCTCCCGGAATACCCCCAATCAGCTGTTCCCAGAGGTGAATTTTAGCAACAGGTTCGTTGGTTGTGAGCTCTGTGCCTTGCTTTTTTTTGCTATTTTTCTGCCTCTGAAACTTCTGAAACTTGGTTTCAGAAAAAGTCTCTGAAGCTCTGTTTCAAGGCTTTTTTCCTGAAACTCTGTTTGGGGGCTTTTTTTCTGAGGCTCTGTTTCGGAGGCTTTTTTTCTGAAACTCTGTTTGGGGGCTTTTTTTCTAAAGCTCTGTTTGGGGGCTTTTTTTCTAAAGCTCTGTTTGGGGGCTTTTTTTCCGAGGCTCTGTTTCGGAGGCTTTTTTTCTGAAGTTCTGTCTGGGGCCTTTTTTCCTGAAGCTTCATTTCTGATGCTTTTTTCAGCCTCTGAAACCTCCATTTGAGAAGCTGGGCGGGGCTACATTCGGAGTATAAAACGCATCCAGATTTTCACCCTCTTTTTTGGGGGAAAAAGGTGCATCTTATACTCCAAAAAATACGGTAAGTGAATACCACCACTTACAATCCTCGTAGCATCCACGCAGACATGTAATCGAAATTCAGACGCTCGGCAACTGACTCCTATTTATGACGGTCGCAGTGTCCTGGGATCACACAATCCCTTTTTGTGATCCTCTTACAAGCAAGAGAAAGAGAAGGATATTTCTGGGGTCTTGGAGAAGAGCAGGTGAAGGAGATTCCGGAGAAGGAGAAGGACGTTCTTAAGATTTTAGGAGAAGGAAGAGGAAATCCTTCAGATTTTGGAGAAAGAGAAGGACATTTTTTGGGATCTTGGAGAAGAGCAGAAGATCAGGCAGTGAAGGACAATCTTGAGATCTTAAGAGAAGGAGAAGACACCTGCGGGATCCTGGAGGGGATCCAGAGCTCTGAAGTGGCAAATGGATCTTCAAAACAGGGAGGCCACAAACAATGGCACAAAACAGCTCCCGAAAATATTTGTCAGGGGAGCCTCCCCTTCCCTCCTCGCCCTCCCTTGTGCAGCTAATGCAATTAAGCTTCTCATTTTCATAAGAATTGGAATTTGCATAATTCATGCTCTGCCCATCTGCATGTAGAGCAGGAGCCTCCCGCCTTTCCAATCCTCTCCCACTGGTTCCAGCCCAGGTAAGGACATGGGCCATCATCGAGTGGCCGAAGGCTGCCAGTTTAAGGAAGAAAGCAGCATTCTAGTCCCTTCGGAGGAGAAACGTGAGATCTGCTGGTTGTAAAACCTTGTAGGAGGATGCATCTGTTTCCAGGATAAACCCTGGGCATCTCTCTCTCTCTCCCTCTCTCCCTCCTTCCCTCCCTCTCTCTCCTGTGACGGTGGGGATGCTGCAACCATCATAAGTGTGAAAAACGGTCATAAATTGCTTAAGTCACTAAGACCTAATTAGAGTCACCTTGTTGTGGAGATGGTTGTTGTAAAAATTTAATAAATATGTGATAGAATAGAACAGAAGAGAAGAGAAGAGAAGCTGGGAGGGACCTTGGAGGTCTTCTAGTCCAATCCCCTGCCCAGGCAGGAAACCCTACACCACTTCAGACAAATGGATATCCAACATCTTCTTAAAAACTTCCAGTGTTGCAGCATTCACAACTTCTAGAGGCAAGCTGTTCCACTGATTAATTGTTCTAACTGTCAGGAAATTTCTCCTTAGTTCTAAGTTGCTTCTCTCCTTGATTAGTTTCCATTTGTTGCTTCTTGTCCTGCCTTCAGGGGCTTTGGAGAATAGCTTGACTCCCTCTTCTCTGTGGCAGCCCCTGAGATATTGGAACATTGCTATTAGGTCTCCCCTAGTCCTTCTTTTCATTAAACCGTTCTTCATATGTTTTATCCTACAGTCCCCTAATCCTTTTTGTGGCTCTTCTCTGCACTCTTTCTAGAGTTTCAACATCTTTTTTACATCGTGGCGACCAAAACTGAATGCAATATGCCAAGTATGGCTTTACCAAGGCATTATAAAGTGGTATTAACACTTCACATGATCTTGATTCTATATGTTTATGCAGCCCAGAACTGTGTTGGCTTTTTTGACAGCTGCTGCACACGGCTGGCTCATATCTAAATGGTTGTCCACTAGGACTCCAAGATCTCTCTCTGTTACTACTTCTGAGCGCATATATGGTACCTGTGCATTTTGTTTTTCTTCCCTAAATATAGAACCTTCCTTTTTTCACCCTTGAATTTCATTTTGTTAGATAGCGCCCAATGTTCAAGTCTGTCAAGATCCTTCCGTGTCTTGAGCCTATCTTCTGGAGTGTTGGCTATTCCTGCCAGCTTGGTGTCATCTGCAAATTTGATGAGTTCCCCATCCATCCCCTCGTCCAAGTCATTGATGAGTACTGGGCATAAAACAGAGCCTTGGGGTTCCCCACTGTATACTTCCCTCCATGTAGATGCCGTTCCATTGAGGACTACAGGTTGAGTGCGGTTGGTCAGCCAGTTACGAATCCATCTGGTGGTGATGCTGTGTAACCGACATTTTTCTACTTTATCTAGTAGCAAGTTATGGTCTACTTTATCAAATGCTTTACTGCAGTCCAAGTAAATTATATCGTCAGTATTCCTCTGGTCCACTAATTTTAATAGAATATAGAATAGAATAGAAAATAGAATAAATAGAATATAGAATAAATAGAATATAGAATAGAATATAGAATATAGAATGAATAGAAAATAGAATAGAAAATAGAATGGAATGGAATAAGAATAGAATAGAATAGAATAGAATAGAATAGAATAGAATAGAATAGAATAGAATAAACTTTATTGTCACTTTGAATGTACATAGGAATACATTTAATTTAATGGCATACATTAAAATGAAATTTCGTTGCATGGAGCTCTCTAAGGGCTATATATATATATATATATATATATATATATATATATATATATATATATATGTAAATTAATAAATGCTATGTGCATAAATTCACAATGAATCACCAGCATTTTGCACCTGTATTTATTTGTTTAGGGTATACGGCCTATCATACATGGATTTGCAATATTGGTTAACATTTAATCCAGATTTTTGCACGTGGTTCACACGTTACTGAGAACCCCAGACGGGCAGAGTGTAGCCCCGCCCACAAGTAGGCGCGGTTTCTCCCCCCCACTCTGCCTGCCCACCAGTTACGGCGCATGCGCGCCGCGCCTCCTTCAAAACCTCGCGGCCTTCTCCCGCTGCTGCGCATGTCCCGCTTTTCACCGCCGGCTTTTTTCTTTTTCTTTTTTTTAAAGTCTCCTTCCGCGCAGGCGCAACTGTTCTTCGTCTCTCACCTGAAAGGCGGCCTCTTGTTTTCCTGTTTCTTTTCCTAGAGCGGCCGCGTGCAGGCAGGGGAGGGAAAGCGCGCGTGCTTCCCGGCGCATGCGCGCGGGGAAGGTGAAAGGTCGGCAACATGGCGGCGGCCTCTTCAGGCGATGAAGCGCCGGACAATGAGGACTATTATTCTTTGCTGAACGTCCGGCGGGAGGTGAGGCGCTGAGGGGATCCGGCCAACTCCGGGGATCCGCTCCGGGCGATCCGATCCGAGGCTGGGAGGCGTGAGGGAGAGATGGCCGGGGAGAGGAGAGAAGCGGTCCAATGTCTTTAACGAAGGTGGTAGAAGACGAAGGAGGAGCCTCTCGTCCTTTCGCCCCACAGCTCAGGAGGCCTCGGTTGGGGAGGTTTTCCCGCCCAGGAGGTGCCCAAAAAGACACTTTTTTGTGGGGGGGGGGAAGAAGGGGAGGGGTCCTCCAGAGGTCATCTAGTCCAACCCCCCCACCCCCCCCTTCGCCCCACAGATAAGGTGGTTCCCTGAGGGTCAGGTTTTTCCTGTGGGACACCCCCAGGCAGGGACTAAGGATGAAATTCTGATGCCTCCACTAAACAGGATGGATGGATCTATCTATCTATCATCTATAATCTATCATACATCCATCCATCCAATCTATCATCTATTTATCTATCTATCTATCTATCTATCATCTATTTATCTATCTATCATCCATCCATCCATCCATCCAATCTATCATCTATCTATCTATCTATCATCTATCATCTATAATCTATCATCCATCCATCCATCCAATCTATCATCTATTTATCTATCTATCTATCTATCTATCATCTATTTATCTATCTATCATCCATCCATCCATCCATCCAATCTATCATCTATTTATCTATCTATCTATCTATCTATAATCTATCATCCATCCATCCATCCAATCTATCATCTATTTTTATCTATCTATCATCTATCATCCATCCATCCAATCTATCATCTATCTATCTATCTATCATCTATAATCTATCATCCATCCATCCATCCAATCTATCATCTATCTATCTATCTATCTATCTATCTATAATCTATCATCCATCCATCCATCCAATCTATCATCTATCTATCTATCTATCATCTATAATCTATCATCCATCCATCCATCCAATCTATCATCTATCTATCTATCTATCTATCATCTATCATCCATCCATCCAATCTATCATCTATCTATCTATCTATCTATCTATCTATAATCTATCATCCATCCATCCATCCAATCTATCATCTATCTATCTATCTATCTATCTATAATCTATCATCCATCCATCCATCCAATCTATCATCTATCTATCTATCTATCTATCATCTATCATCCATCCATCCAATCTATCATCTATCTATCTATCTATCTATCTATCTATAATCTATCATCCATCCATCCATCCAATCTATCATCTATCTATCTATCTATCTATCTATAATCTATCATCCATCCATCCATCCAATCTATCATCTATCTATCTATCTATCATCTATAATCTATCATCCATCCATCCATCCAATCTATCATCTATCTATCTATCTATCTATCTATCTATCTATCTATCTATAATCTATCATCCATCCATCCATCCAATCTATCATCTATCTATCTATCTATCTATCTATAATCTATCATCCATCCATCCATCCAATCTATCATCTATTTTTATCTATCTATCTATCATCTATCATCCATCCATCCAATCTATCATCTATCTATCTATCTATCTATCATCTATAATCTATCATCCATCCATCCATCCAATCTATTATCTATTTATCTATCTATCTATCATCTATAATCTATCATCCATCCATCCATCCAATCTATCATCTATTTATCTATCTATCTATCATCTATAATCTATCATCCATCCATCCATCCAATCTATCATCTATTTATCTATCTATCTATCTATCTATCTATCATCTATTTATCTATCTATCATCCATCCATCCATCCAATCTATCATCTATTTATCTATCTATCTATCTATCTATCATCTATAATCTATCATCCATCCATCCATCCAATCTATTATCTATTTATCTATCTATCATCTATAATCTATCATCCATCTATCCATCCAATCTATCATCTATTTATCTATCTATCTATCATCTATAATCTATCATCCATCCATCCATCCAATCTATCATCTATTTATCTATCTATCTATCTATCTATCAACTATTTATCTATCTATCTATCATCCATCCATCCATCCAATCTATCATCTATTTATCTATCTATCTATCATCTATAATCTATCATCCATCCATCCATCCAATCTATCATCTATTTATCTATCTATCTATCTATCTATCTATCATCTATTTATCTATCTATCATCCATCCATCCATCCAATCTATCATCTATTTATCTATCTATCTATCTATCTATCATCTATAATCTATCATCCATCCATCCATCCATCCAATCTATCATCTATTTATCTATCTATCTATCTATCTATCTATCTATCTATCTATCTATCTATCTATCTATCATCTATAATCTACCATCCATCCATCCATCCAATCTATCATCTATTTATCTATCTATCTATCATCCATCCATCCATCCAATCTATCATCTATTTATCTATCTTATCTATCTATCTATTATTCATATTTCTATGCTGCCCACTCTCGGAGGACTCTGGGCGGCTTACACCAAAGACAACATGAACAACATGTTGCCCCCCCCCAATCTGGGTCCTCATTTTATCCACCTCGGAAGGATGGAAGGCTGACTCAACCTTGAGCCAGTGAGATTTGATCTGCTGATCTGCTGAACTAGCAGTCAGCTGAAGTAGCTGCAGTCCTACACTCTAACCACTGTGCCACCTCGGCTCTTTTTCTATCCTCTATCCATATTCTATCTATCCATCCTCTATCTATCTATCTATCTATCTATCTATCTATCTATCTGTCATCATCTATAATCTATCATCTATCTACCTTATCTATTATCTATCCATCCATCCATCTATTTATCATCTATTTACCTATCATCTATCTATCATCAATCGTCTATCCATCTAATCTATTTATCTATGTCTCTTTCTATATCTTTCTATTTATCTTTCTATGTCTATATATAGACATTAATCATCTTTCTTTCTCCCCCAATCATATCCATCCATCCATCATATATGTGTGTGTGTATTATACCATTATACTTTGCTTGTCAGAAGGTCGCAAGGGGGGATCGCGTGACCTTGAGACACAGCAGCAGTCATAAGTGTGAGTCAGTGGCCAAGCGGCTGAATTCTGATCATGTGACCATGGGAATGCTGTGACAGTCGTGATTGTGAAAAACAGTCTTAGGTCACTTTTTTTCAGTGCCGTTGTAAGTTTGAAAGTCACTAAATGAACTGTTGTAAATTGAGGACTACCTCTATACCCATACCCATACGCACATACATGTACTGTAGGGGTGTGTGTGTGTACACACACATACACATACATATGTACACACACACACACACACATATATACACATACATACATGTATACTGTTCATATATATATACGTACACACACACATTCCATGTTTTCCCAAAAATAAGACCCTGTCTTATATTTTTTTGAACCCCAAAATAAGCACTTGGCTCTATTTTCGGGGAGGTCTTATTATTTTGGGGTACATGGAGCAAGACGGGGCTCCTCTTGCCATCTTACCTGATTTCTAGCTCGGTCTCCCTCCCTAACCCTAACCAGAGGAAATGGCAGGGACTGGCTGTGCATGCATTTAAATATTTTGGGGGAGGGCTTATTTTAGTGCATGAGCTCAAAAGCCCGATTGGGCTTATTATCAGGGGATGTCTTATTTTTGGGGAAATAGGGTACACAGACATATATATGTGTGTATATCTTTATAACTATAAACTATATAAACCATAATTCTTAGCAGAAAAAAAACTCTTGAGAATTAACAAGGTTGATAGTACGGTATACTTCTTTGATACTACGAAGAGCTACAGTGGCGCAGCGGTTAGAGTGCAGTACTGCCAGCTATTTCTGCTGGCTGCCTGCAATTTGGCAGTTCGAATCTCACTAGACTCAAGGTTGACTCAGCCTTCCGTCCTTCCAAGGTCGGTAAAATGAGGATCCAGATTGTTGAGGGCAATAATACTGACTCTCTAAAGCCACTTAGAGAGAGCTGTGAAGCACTGTGAAGCGGTATATAAGTTTAAGGGCTATTGCTATATGGTACAAAGCTCTCACTTCAACTATTATTATTAGAGGAGGGTGGAGTGGGGTGGGGGGGCTTGGAAAAGGGCCTGAAGGCAGCCAAAGCGGGTCAGAGAGGCTCTTAGGGAAGTGGATAAGAAGCCGTTTCACAAAGCCAAATGCCAGAGAGGCCTCAGAAAGAAAAGGAGTCCTAGGAGTCCCAAGGAACCAATTAAGAAAGGAGTCAAAAATCCAAATTTTGGAACCTTCTGCAGGTGATCCTCGACTTGCGACCACAATCGAGCGCAAATTTTCCCTGGCTAAGCCAGACCGTTGTTAAGTGAGTTTCACTACAACCTTTCTTGCTATTGCTGTTATTAAGTGAGGAACGTGTCGTTAAGTGAATCTGGCTTCCCCATTGACTTTGCTGGTCAGAAGGCCGCAAAAGGAGATCACGTGATCCCGGGATCCTGCAAATGTCGTAAGTGTGAAAAACGGACCTAAATCAAGTGACTTACATCCATTTTTCACACTTACGACATTTGCATTTATGTAAATTTGCATTTACGACACTTTCCGTCTTTTTTGAATGGTCACTAAAGAAACAGTCGTAAGTCGAGGACTACATCTATTGACTGGGCAATGGTTTTTATAGATTATACTGGTTTAGTGTTTATTCACAACTTAGCCTCGTTCCCGACCTCTGCATATATATCTCCGTTCCGTCTATTTTCAGATTTAAGCATCTTTTTGTATCAAAAATCGACTGCACCACGAGAGGTAGAGAAAACGATGCTTGTTAATATATTATGCATTAAATTTTTGGATTAATTAGTTCGGGAGAGCTTTCATTGGAGCAGATCTATGGCTTGGCTCTTCCTCCCCCCCCCCTTTTCAAATTGCCTGAGGGAAAAATAAAATTGGAAGGACACTAAACTCTTGTTTTTCTATCATCAGTGTTAACATTCTGCCAAAAATGCAGAATAGCTTCCTTTGCAGAGTTAATGGCTAATTGAAAGGCACGTGGGCCCGTTTTTCAGCTCTGAAAGTTTTGCAGCTTTTATTGTGTTTGATGGTGGCAGAAATAAAGGGTTGGTTTCAAATCGCTATTTTTTTTAAAAAGGAACAAATCGTAATTCTTTTTTTACTCTGTCTTCATATTCTTGCTCTCCTGGCCATCTTTGAACCCGAACTCTTTTGCCTGAAGGTGATTTCCACACTTGTGCCAGCAAAGAGCTAGTCCTTGACTTACAGCCGTTCATGGAGGGACCAAAGTTACAGTCATAAAGACATGCCAGTTGCTAGAAGGGAGTGGGGGCTTGTATATAACTGGAAAGGAAATCCCCACTCCCTTTGTAGCACTGATGCTGTTCCCTAGTTGGGCCATGAAACATGTGTAAGAAAGCATTCAAGCTCAGAAAGACCTCACAATCTTCCTCTTCCCCTTCTCTCTTCCTCTCCTCTTTTCCTTCTCTCCCACTCCTTCTCTTCCTCCTCCATTCCTCCTCTCCTTTTTTCCTTCTCTCCCCCCCTTCTCTCCCTCCTCTACTCCTCCTCTCCTTTTTTCCTTCTCTCCCCCTCTTTCTCTTCCTCCTCCACTCCTCCTCTCCTTTTTTCCTTCTCTCCCCCTCCTTCTCTTCCTCCTCCACTCCTCCTCTCATCTTTTCCTTCTCTCCCCTCCTTCTCTCCCTCCTCCATTCCTTCTCTCCTTTTTTCCTTCTCTCCCCCTCCTTCTCTCCCTCCTCCATTCCTTCTCTCCCTTTTTCCTTCTCTCCCCCTCCTTCTCTCCCTCCTCCATTCCTTCTCTCCCTTTTTCCTTCTCTCCCCCTCCTTCTCTCCCTCCTCCATTCCTTCTCTCCTTTTTTCCTTCTCCCCCTCCTTCGCTTCCTCCTCCACTCCTCCTCCTCTCCTCTTTTCCTCCTCTCCCCCTCCTTCTCTCCCTCCTCCATTCCTTCTCTCCTTTTTTCCTTCTCCCCCTCCTTCGCTTCCTCCTCCACTCCTCCTCCTCTCCTCTTTTCCTCCTCTCCCCCTCCTTCTCTCCCTCCTCCATTCCTTCTCTCCTTTTTTCCTTCTCCCCCTCCTTCGCTTCCTCCTCCACTCCTCCTCCTCTCCTCTTTTCCTCCTCTCCCCCTCCTTCTCTCCCTCCTCCTCTCCACAAACCCCACTTCCTTCTGGCACTGATGATATATAAAAAGAAACCCGGTAGATTTTAAAAATAGTTGGAGGCTATGCTTCATGTCCTTCATTAAGTTCTCTTTAATAAGTACCCAGGTTGTAATATTTGGGGTTTTATAACTTTCATAAAATTACATTTTTTTCCCCAGGCTGTGGTTGAAAAGTAGGTGAGAAAACCCTGTAACTAAACCAATGCTAAACAAATAAATAGGAGGGGGTGGGGGGGGAAGCCACTTATTTCCCAAAGGACCAAATCTGTTCACGGCTGCACACAGGCAAATGTTTTGTCAAGGTGACAGTTCTTTATAGTTATTCATTTTGGGCTGCTTTCAGAACAGGAAGAACCCCAGAACCATGTTTATTAAATAGGAAAGATGGCAGGGCTGATTTCCACGATCCGATGATTTGCCAGGAGGGATTAAAAAAAATACGAAGCCTAGGGAAACGGAGCCATGGAACCTGTCAGGGCCCTTTCAAAATATAAGGCTGTTATGACAGACCATTTAATTGAGGAAGTTATAAATCAAGATTGAAGCAAGGTAGAGCTTCCTGGCCCGTTCACGTTTTGAATGCTGGCTTCAGGGCAGGCATCTCGAGTAATTGCTAGTTGCGTCCCCAACCTATTTAAAAAAAACCACACAAATCCAATGATTTAATTAAAATTTGCAGCCCGGTCTCCCTGATCCTGTGTCTTTTCTTTCCATCTCGCTTATCCTGGTTAGTTTGACCAAAGAGGATGGAAGAGAACAGAGTTAAACAGACCAGGATGAGATGAGATGGGTGTGTGTGTGTGTGTGTGGAAATCTGGCTCTTGCCAATAATTCTGGCAATGACAAGAAGATGACTTTACGACGACAATTGAGCTCCAAATTTCTATTGCCGTGAGACCATCGTTAAGCGAATTTTGCCTCGTTTTACAACCTGTAAATGTTGGCCTCGCTTGTGGCCGTAACCTGAGGACTACCCATATCGGCATTAGTCTTCTCTCATTACAACTTGAAATGCTGTCAGGATTTCGGGCCGCCGGTGGAGAGACGTTCTTGTTCATGCGATATCGAGTCGGTGACCTTAGCGATTCCCCCGACGGTGATGAAAAGCCCAATTTTGCATTTTAATCGAACGTGATATTTGCGTGTGCGTGTGTGTGTGTGAAAAAAATAAAAATTGAACGGCTCATTTCTATGACTTAATCAATAGCACATTAAGGCATTTATCACCGGTTTGATTAAATATAAAATCCCAGCCGAGCCAGAATTTCTACTCGTTTCTCATCGGTGTTAATTCTCCTAACTAAAAGAGAGTCAGTGGAAATGCATTTTCAGAACCCGGATAGGTTTTGTCCAATTTGCATGTGGATGAACTAAGAATTTTTAAAAAAACCAACAGAACAAAAAAAAACAAAACACCAAAATCTCAATTCCATAAACGGCTCCAGTTCCGCTACCTATATTAAAACGTTGCTTTCCTGCAAAAGACCCCAAGTGCCATTGTTTCTCTTTTAAGCCTTATGGGAGGGCCCAATCATCTCCAGGCCTTACTCCTGAGTCGCCTCTTTTGTTTTAACTGTTCTTGCCTTCTGGCAGCTCTGCCCATGTGTGCGTTAGGAACAGGCTCCCCCTGTTCCTCTGCCTCTCTGCTGTCCGACTCTGGGGGCTCCGGAGTCCGCACATCACTCCCAGATGGCCCTGGCCCCATCCCTGCCTCCGACGCAGAGCCCTCATCCGAGCCTTCCCCAGACTCCAGGACTGGCCCATGTTCCTCCCCACCTCCACAGGCGGCTGGCGGACCACAGCAGCTGTCTTAATTGGAATTTCTGGTCTTTCTATTTTTTCCCCAGGCCACTCAAGAGGAGTTGAAAGCTGCCTACCGCCGGCTGTGTATGTTGTACCATCCTGACAAGCACAGAGACCCTGAACTCAAGAGGCAGGCTGAACAGCTCTTCAACCTCCTTCATCAGGCTTATGAAGGTCAGAGGCGAGAGGCTCCCTTCCCGAAAACTGGATGATATACTCTGAGCCGGGTGGTTTTCTTGCAAACGTTTTCATGACCCAAAGTTGGTAACATCATGAGTGCTGGAAGGGAGGGGGGTTTGCAGAGAGGGGAGGAGGAAGAGGACTCTGGGGTCTTTGGGGCTCTCTAAGCTTGGGGGTTTTCTCGCAGACGTTTCGTGACCCAACTAGGAAACATCATCAGGGCTGCCTACCGCCGACTGTATGTTGTGTGTGTGGAGCATTGATAATAATAATAATAATAATAATAATAATAATAATAATAATAATAATAATAATTTTATTTCTATACCGCCCTTCTCCCGAAGGACTCAGGGCGGTGTACAGCCAGTTTAAAAATGCAAGACACAACAATAATTAAAAATTAAAATAATTAAATAGAATTGGCTGATTTAAAACTCTAAAAATTAAAATACCCCAATTTAAAATGATTATAAAATGATGATGATGTTCCTTAGTTGGGCCATGAAACGTCTCCAAGAAAACCACTGAGATCAGAGAGCACCAAGGACCCAACAGTCCTCCTCTTCCTCCTCCTCCTTCTAGCGTTGATGATGTTACCTAGTTGGGTCATGAAATGTCTTAAAGAAAATCAACAAGCTCAGAGGGCACCATGGACCTCACATCCTCCTCCTCCTCTTCTTCCTCCTCCTCCTCCTCCTCCTCCTCCCTTTTAGCATTAATGATGTTACCTATTTTGCTAATGAAATGTCTGTAAGAAAACAACCAAGTTCATAGACCATGAATACCCACAGTCCTCCTCCTCCCTCCCCTCCCTTTAAAGCCAGCCCTTCTTACATTGCGCTTAGCTACCTACCTACATCTAAGACGCCGGGCCTGCTGAAGACCAAACGGTCCTCTTCGTGATGCCCGCATGAGCTTCTTAGCTCGCCCACAGGAGCCTCCCTTATGTGTGTTTCCCGTAAGAGCTTAACACAATCGCACTTCTGGTCTTGCCCGTCAGCAGACGGCCGGCGTTCTCCGCCAAGGTTTAACCACACAGAGCTCCTTTCCCAATTCCCAACGGCCTTTCCTTCCCTCTACAGAGAGAGAGAGAGATTTTTTTTTTTTAAAAAAAGAAAAGATTTTGCCAGTCTTCTAGAAAAGCTTTTAAGCGTTTTAAAAGGGAAGCTTGCCAGAAACACAGAGGAGAGGTGATTTAACAGCGCGTGCAAAAAAAGAATGGATCCACACTTGTTTGCGATAATGCGAGATGGCCAGATTTTTTTTTTAAATTTATTTTTTACTATTTTTATTTTGTAGTTGTGCAAGCCATTCCGGTCGAGCTTTCCATGAAAAGCTTGGCCCTTCCCTGATCCCGGGTTTAGTCGAATGGATCTTGTGCTCCTCTGAATTATTGATAGCTTGCAGCAATTTTTTTGGGGAGATCCAGGGCCGAGCGGGAGAGAGAGGGAAGGAGAAGCTGCTGAAGCTGAAGTAAAGGAGAAGCTGGCCAGATTTGGCTTTTTTTCCCCCCTTCTTCTCCCCTCCCCCACCCCCTCTTCTTCCCAGCAAAACTGCAAGGACAGCAGTTTTGGCTCCGTCCGTTGCTTGGGCCCAGAGGGAAATAGTAAATAAATGATTTCTTATTAAATCCCAGAGATTAGCTGGAGAAATTTGGCTCGGGAGTTTTTTTGGAAGGCTCAGCATTTCTGGCCTCCGATCACCCTGGACGTGAGTGGAATGACAGACCACAAGCTCTCTCAACCTTGGCCTGTTTAAGACGGGGGGGACTTCAACTCCCAGAATTCTCCAGACATCCTCCTCTTCCCTCCCTCCCTCCCTCATTTCTTCCTCCCCTTTTCCCTCCCTTCCTTCACCTCCCTCCCTCCATATTCTTTCTTTTTTCTTTTTCCTTCCTCCCTCCCTCCCTCCATTTCTTCCTCCCCTCTTCCCTCCCTTATCTTCCTTCACCTTCCTCCCACCCTCCCTCTGTATTTTGTCTTTTATCTTTTTCCTTACTTCCTCCCTCCCTCCCTCCCTCCCTCCTTCCTTTCTTCCCTCCCTCCCTCCCTCCCTCCTTCCCTCCCAATGTGTATCCCCATTGTGGCCCACCTGTGCTTTCTCTCTTCTAATCCCTTCCTCTGCATTCTCTCCGTTCTGGAAAACGGGGTGGGTGAGAAAAAAACAATCCTGGCTGGCTGAGGAATTCCACTCATCTTCAAGATTGCCAAGGTTGGCAAACACCGATTTACAACATCCTTAATCAGAAGTTTGGGGCACACGGCAACCAGATTTTAAGAAGCTGGAAAGAGGTAGCGTCTCTGCCTCTAAAACTTTCCAGTCTCCCCCTCCCCCAGCGCCCCAGTTTGAAATCCAGTTTTTTTTTTGGAAAGGTGCTGGGATTTAGGGTTAGAATTTTTTTTTAAAAGGTTTAAAAATAGCTCTCTAGAGATCGACAGTCATTTCACTGTGTGCAAATTGAGCGGCCTGCTTTTTGCGCGGGGTGGTGGTGGTGGTTGTCTTTTAAAATTAATATCGAAAAGGCACTGGAGTTGTGTTTGTGCGGATTGGGGGTGGAGGCTTGGCTGTGAACTCAGCCTCCGCAGCGGCAGCTTCGGATAATAATGTCTCGATTTTAATTTCCAGTGCTCAGCGACCCCCAGACCCGAGCCATCTATGACATTTATGGAAAGCAAGGCCTCGAGATGGAAGGATGGGAGGTAAGTAGAAGAGAGAGAGAAAGAGAAGGCTGCTATCCACGTCGTCTGGTCGCCATCTTGGTCTTTGGGGTTGTCTGTTTGGGGCGGGGAAGGAGAAACGGCCAACTCTAACAGAATAACCGAGTTGAAAGAGATCTTGGAGCAGTGCTGGTATTCAACCGGTTTGTACCGGTTCGCACGAACCGGTAGCGGAGATCGCAGGTGGATCCGGCCACCCGCCCTGGCGCTATGCTGTCCTATTTAGCCACATTTTCGAGGCCGGGCACATGTGCCGAAAATGCACACACAGGCCAAACCAGTGGTAAAAATCTTTGAAACCCTCTGCCTAGGAGGTCTTCTAGTCCAACCATTTGCTTAACCCTAATCCAGGGTCAGCAACCTGCGGCTCTAGAGCCCCATGTGGTTCTTTCATCCCTTTGCTGCGGCTCCCTGTTGCCGGTCGGCTCCACAATTGATAGGGCTTTTGGATAAGACAGGTAGAGGAAGAAGGACGCCGCGGTAGGAGGAGACTCTATGGTGGGGGAACCGGACTTCCGGTCGGCTCCAGAATTGAATATGGGGGGGGGGGGGGGGGGGGGCTTCCGGTTAGGAGATTTGTGGCTCTTTGAGTGCTTAAAGTTGCCGACCCCTGCCCTAACCCTCAACCATTTCTAGACAAGTGGACATCCAGCAATGCAACATTGCTTAGTTTATAATTCTTCCTTTTGAGCAAACCACAAAAATGCATGAATTCATACCAAGGTTTGTATGTATTGTAAAAAAAAAAAAAAATTCTCTTCTAGGAAGAGAAAACCAGAATTCATAGACCATAGAACGTAGGGCTGGAAGGGACTTTGGAGGTCTTCTAGTCCATACCATGTCAGACCAATGGCTGTCCAGTCTCTTCTTGAAAACTTCCAGTGTTGGAGCATTCACAACTTCTGGAGGCAAGCAGTTCCACTGGTTAATTGTTGTAATTCTCAGGAAATTTCTCCTTACTTCTAAGTTGCTTCTCTCCTTGATCAGTTTCCACCCATTGCTTCTTGTCCTGCCTTCAGGGGCTTTGGAGAATAGCTTGACTCCCTCTTCTTTGGGGCAGCCCCTGAGATATTGGAAGGCTGCTATCCTGTGTCTCCCCTGGTCCTTCTTTTCATTAAACTAGATCTACCCAATTCCTGCAACCGTTCATTGAATGTTTTATCCTCCAGTCCCCTAATCCTCTTTGTTGCTCTTCTCTGCACTCTTTCCAGAGTCTCAATTTTGGAAAACTCCGCTTTTTAAGCACTTTTTCTGCCCTTCCGTGCAGCTAAAAATACCAGCAACGGGACGGTCGCTCCAGTTAGTCTTGCACCTGGTTGACAGACAGCGAAAAATCTGCGAAGTGAAGGAAGTGTCAGCGACTGCAGAAAAATTGGGCCAGGAGGGCATTTAAAATATATAGATATAGATATAGATGAGATAGAGATAGAGATAGATATATAGATATATAGATATAGATATAGATATAGATATTGATATTTAAAAGGAAGAGATGCACTCATTAAAAACACTGCAAAAATGATCAGCTGGTCTATTGGCCTGTGATCTGCTTGCTATTTAATAACTTTTTTTCTTAAAAAGAATTGAAGGAATCTCTTGAAAAAGAGGGAAGGTTTTTTTCATAATGGATTTTAACATGTTACCAGGGAATCCTTGACTTACGATCACATTCGAGCCCCAAAATTTCCATCGCTAAGCGAGACAGTTGCTAAGTGAGCGTTGCCATTTTACGGCCTTTCTTGGCACTGTCGTTAAGTAAACCCCTGCGTTTGTTAAGTGAGTCACACGGTCGTTCAACGGATCCGGCTTCCCCCCCCCCCCTCCTTGACTTTGCTTATCAGAAGGTCGCAAAAGGGTTTTTGCGGGACACTTTTTATTATTTTATTATTCAAATTTCTATACCGCCCTTCTCCTTTCGGACTCAGGGCGGTGAACAGCCAAAATAAAACATTTATACATAAAGTACGATTAAAAATAGATTTAAAATAATTAAATTTGGCCCATAGTTTAAAATTTATCAATTTAAAATCCATATCAAAATTTAAAATCAACCATAAAATCATAAAATCAAGAGAGACCGGCTAACTGAAAGAGATGAGTTTTTAGGGCCCGACGAAAAGTCCGGAGGTCGGAGATCACTCGTATCTCTGGGGGTAGATTGTTCCATCATAACCGTGAATCAGTTGCCAAGCGTCTGAATTTTAATCACCTGACCTTGGAGAAGCTGCAAATGTCGTAAGTGTGAAACACAGTCGTAAGTCTTTTTTTTTCCAGGGCCGTTTCGACTTTGAACGGTCACTAAACGAAACGGTAATAATTCCAGGACTCCCTGATGATAGAGACACTTGAAAATGGCTTAACCGAAGTTAAGAACTGTCTGGATGTGTTTAATATTTGCTGATATTCTACATCAGGTAGAGCGTAAGTGAGAAACTCAATATTTATCTAACAATATTTTGAGTTTTCTTTTTTCTTTTTCTTCCTCCACCCTCCCAACCTTGGTTAGGTGATTTATCTTGCAATAATAAAATAGTGGAGATATTGGCATTCAGCTCAGAGATTTTAAAAAGACCTTTAAAGGGTTTTTAGAGAGAGAGAGAGAGAGAGAGAGAGGCAGCGGATGGTTTAAAGAGCAGGAAATTTGGATGCCGGAGAGTGTCAAGATGTTTGCGAAGAGCTACAGCGCAACTGCTCGGGAAAGAGCGGTGACATTTATTCATTTAAAAAAAAAAAAAAGCACCACATCTGTGCCGTCTCTCTTTTGCCAATTCATCTCCTTTCCGGTCTGAAAGTGGAAATTGAAATCGTGCTGTTTTTGTGAGTTGAGGGATTTGATGGGAAGGAAGGAAGGAATGGGAAAAAAAAATTACTGGATTGATAAAATTCAGTGGAAAGAGTAGACGTGACCTAAGACCACTATTGAGCCTCAGATTTCCGACATTAACTAAATAGAATAAGAATAAGAATTAGAATAGAATTAGAATAGAAAAGAATATAGAAGAAAATAGAATATAGACTAGAATAGAAATAGAAATAGAGAAATAGAATAGGAATGCAGGAATAGAATAGAATAGAATAGAAATAGAAATAGAATAGAAATAGAGAAACATAGAATATAGAAAAGAATATAGAATAGAATAGAACATAGAATATAGAAGAGAAGAGAAAAGAATATACAATAGAATATAATAGGAAGAATAGGAATGGAATGGAATGGAATGGAATAATAACTTTATTGTCACTTTGAAGGTAGCCTAATCAGCATACATTAAAATGAAATTTCGTTGCACGCAGCTGGTCAAAGGGTCTCCACCTCCAATATACACTACATAAACATGACAAAATCAATAAATATATAAATACAAAATTATGCCCTCAGATATATCATATGACATGGAAAAGCAACACAAGTCTAGTTTGGCTGTATAGAGGTTGTGTGTCTTGTGGGGGGGAGGAAAGACAACTTGAAAGGGGGGGTTGTAGGTGGGCTGGCTTTTCTTCAACCCCAGCCCTATTTATTTATTTTTTTCGTCTCCTGGTGAAATAAGGCTGACCTCCCTCTGCTCAGCTGCAGAACAAATCTCTCTAACCCCCCTGACCCGTCCATTTTTCCAAGAAAAGCATCCTCAATGAGGTTACCCACGGGGCCAGGTGTTTTTAACCTCAGGGTCAGTCCCCGCAGATGTGCCTGGATTCTCTAAATGGGCTTTTTCGCAGCCGCAAAAAACAGCATATCCAAGTCCCAGGACCAATTTCCTTTCCTTTCCTTTCCTTTCCTTTCCTTTCCTTTCCTTTCCTTTCCTTTCCTTTCCTTTCCTTTCCTTTCCTTTCCTTTCCTTTCCTTTCCTTTCCTTTCCTTTCCTTTCCTTTCCTTTCCTTTCCTTTCCTTTCCTTTCCTTTCCTTTCCTTTCCTTTCCTTTCCTTTCCTTTCTTTCCTTTCCTTTCCTTTCCTTTCCTTTCCTTTCCTTTCCTTTCCTTTCCTTTCCTTTCCTTTCCTTTCCTTTCCTTTCCTTTCCTTCTTTCCTCTCCTCTCCTCTCCTCTCCTCTCCTCTCCTCTCCTCCTCATCTGCCCCCAAAAGAGACCCGGAGATAAAACCATTTACTATAAATTCATTCGTTCTTGCTCTGCTGCAGGTTTTTTTGCCATCAATTTCACCTTTCTTGGCCCTTCGGATAATTTAATCCCCTGGTTTTTCGTGCCGGGGGTGGGGGGTGTTTAAGAGCTTGAGCCAGTGGACGTGGGGGGGGGGGTGTTTCTTCCCCAAATCTCTGCTGAAGGACGGCCCCTTCTAGATAAACTGGAAACTTTCCTTGATTTGGGGAAAACCTATATGGTTTAGGTAGTCCTCGACTTACGACCATAATCGAGTCCAATAATGCCTCTCCGAAGTGAGACGGTTTTTAAAAAGTGACTCTTGCGCCCCGTCTTACGCCCTTTCTTGCCACCGTTGCTAAGCGAACCGCTGCCTTGTTCAGTTAGTTGGGAAGCGAATGAGGCCTCCCCATTGAATTTTGCTCGTCAGGAGGTCGCAAAAGGGAGGAATCACGTCACCCTGGGACGCTGCGGCCGTCATAAGTACGAGGCAGTGGCCAAGAGTCCGAATTGTCTGACTGTCTGACTCCGCTGCCAGGTCCGGCGGACCACAACATTCCTGCCCTGAGCAAGGGGTTGGACTAGAAGACCTTGAGAGGCCCCTCCACCCATCCCAGATGTGCTTCAAGGCTAACAATATCTCTGCAGCCGGTTTGAAGAGCGAGAGGGAGGGAGATGCAGGTCGGGACGGTCTTCTGAATGAAAACCCAGTTCAGCCTTTCCCTTTTGTTTGCGTTTGCTAACGGATGACCCCTTAAAAATGAATTTCTGTCCCCTGTAGGTGGTCGAGAGGAGGAGGACCCCGGCTGAAATCCGGGAGGAATTTGAACAATTGCAGCGCGAGAGGGAGGAGAGGCGGCTTCAGCAGCGGACGAACCCCAAAGTAAGACTCCGCAGTCCTCAAAATCGGGAGAAATCTTGTTTGTCCTCCTGTTCGTAAATATATTTATTTCGTAGAAGGTGAGTTTAGATCTCCAAGCCGGGGGAATAAAACCGCAAAAGGATGATAAACGAGCAACTTTTATGGACCACCATCCAGCTAGTCCTCAGCTTAACGACCGCAATCGAGACTGGCAGTCGTTAAACGAATAATTAGGGTGGAATTTGTAGGAGGTAACCAGTCTGTTAATTCCTTCCTCCCCCCAACGCCAGCTACTTTCCACTGCGGTCGTCCTACGACTGGGCCCAATTTTACAGCCATTTTCTCTATGGTCATTAAATGAATCACGTGGTCCGTTATGCCGTTGTTAAGTGAATCCGGCTTTCCCCATTGACTTCGCTGGGAAGTCACAAACGGCAATTACGTGACCCTGGGGACGTAGCGACCGTCATAAATATGAGCCAGTGGCCAAGCACCTGAACTGCGATCACATGACTGGGGGGTGTGGTACGACGGTCATAAGTGTGAGGACGGGTCGTAAGTCGCTGTCTGAAACCCTCATAACGTCAAACTCTTGTTAAACAAATGTCATAATATGTCGACTTTAATAAAACTGCAGAGGGCAAAAATCAGGACTATAGATAGTTCTCGAGTTACAACGCTTCATTTAGCAACCATTCAGAGTTAACAGCGGCACTGAAAAAAGTAACTTAGGATCAGTTTTCACACTTAACGACCGTTGCAGCATCCCTAGGGTCACGGGGGTCAAAATTCAAAGGCTTGGTAATTGATTCATTTTTATGACAGTCGCAGCGTCCGCGGGGTCACGCGATCCCATTTTGCGACCTTCCAAGAAGCAAAGCCAATGGGGAAAGCTAGATTCGCTTGACGACCATGTGACTCCCTGAACACCTGCAGGGATTCGCTTAACAGCGGTGGCAAGAAAAGGTCGTAAAAACGGGGCAGAACTCACTTAACAACCATCCGGCTTAGCGACCCGAACGGTTGGGCTCGCTTGTGGTCGTAGGTTGAGGACTGCCTGCGATCCAGACACGAAGGCTGGCACTGTCTGTTAACCACTGTCCCAATTCCGCAGGGTACGATTAGCGTCGGAGTGGACGCGACCGACCTGTTCGACCGCTACGACGAGGAGTTCGAAGATGTGTCGGCCAGCCCTTTCCCCCACATCGAAATCAACCGCATGCACATATCGCAGTCCATCGAGGTAGGAGGCCTGTGTGTTGTTTTCCCCATTTCATCCCCCACTTTCAAAGCGCCTCGTCTGGCTCTTCTCTAACTTGGCTCGCTTGCTCGATCCCTTCGTCTTGCACAGGCCCCGCTCACCACCACGGATACCGCCATCCTCTCGGGAAACCTCTCGACCCAGAACGGCAACGGCGGCGGCTCCGTCAGCCTGGGTCTCCGACGGGTGACCTCCGCCAAAGGATGGGGAGAGGTAAATGGGGCGGTGGGGGGTGGGGGAAGGAAAGAAGTTTTGAGGCTGATTTGATTTGCTTCGAAGGTGGAAGAAATTGGGTTGGGATCCTTGGCGCTTCTGAGCTTGAGGGTTTTCTTGCAGACGTCTCATGACCCAAGTAGGTAACATCATCAGTTCTAGAACGGAGTGTGGTTTGCAGAAAGGAGGAAAAGGAGAAGGACGAAGAGGAGGAAAAGGAGAACAGGACAGGACGGGACAAGACAGAACAGAAAATAATAGAAAAGAGAAGAATAGAATAGAATAGAATAGAATAGAATAGAATAGAATAGAATAGAATAGAATAGAATAGAATAGAGAAGAAGAAAAGAAAAAGAAAGAAAGAAAAGAGAAAAGAAAAGAAAAAAAAGAAAAGAGAAGAGAAGAAAAGAAAAAAAGAAAAGAAAAGAAATAATATAGAATAGAATAGGACAGGACAGGACAGAACAGAACAGAAAATAAATAATATAGAATAGAATAGAATAGAATAGAATAGAATAGAATAGAATAGAATAGAGAAGAAGAAAAGAAAAAGAAAGAAAGAAAAGAGAAAAGAAAAGAAAAAAAAGAAAAGAGAAGAGAAGAAAAGAAAAAAAGAAAAGAAAAGAAATAATATAGAATAGAATAGGACAGGACAGGACAGAACAGAAAATAAATAATATAGAATAGAATAGAATAGAATAGAATAGAATAGAATAGAGAAGAAGAAAAGAAAAAGAAAGAAAGAAAAGAGAAAAGAAAAGAAAAAAAAGAAAAGAGAAGAGAAGAAAAGAAAAAAAGAAAAGAAAAGAAATAATATAGAATAGAATAGGACAGGACAGGACAGAACAGAACAGAAAATAAATAATATAGAATAGAATAGAATAGAATAGAATAGAATGGAGAAAATAGAATAGAACAGAACAGAACAGAAATGGCCGTAAGACGAGGACTGCCTATAACTCCTCTTTCTTTTCTTCCATTTCCGCAGCTAGAATTCGGAGCCGGAGACCTGCAGGGTCCCGTTTTTGGCCTGAAAATGTTTCGCAATCTCACGCAACGATGGTAAGATTTTGGCGAAGGGTTAACCCCAAAAGATTCTGTGTGACCTTCGTTCCCCTCTTGGCAACCGTCCGACAGACAGAGTCGAGAGGGAAGCCGGATTCCCTTCACGGCCATTGCGGACTCACTAAACGGCAGGTGATTCACTTAGCAACCGTGGCAAGGAAGGCCGTGAAATGGGGGCAAAACTCAACAAACTTAGCAACAGAAACGTCGGGCTCCATTTGTGGTCCGTCAGTCGAGGACGAGCCGCAATTGATATTTTTTAGGGCTTAATTCTCACTTCTGCTCCATTTCTTTCTGTCCTGGCATGTTGGGCAGCTTCGTCACCACTAACTGCGCCCTCCAGTTCTCCTCGCGTGGCATCCGTCCCGGTCTTACGACGGTCCTGGCCCGAAACCTGGACAAGAACACGATGGGTTACCTACAGTGGCGTTGGGGCATCCAATCCGCCATGAATACCAGCGTTGTCCGGGATACCAAAACCAGCCACTTCACCATGGCCTTCCAGGTGAGACGGTTCCCTCTTTGCTCCTTTTTAAGACAGCAGTAGCGAACCGGTGCCGTCGTTAAGCGAATCGCATGGCCCTTAAATGAATCTGGCTTTCTTTTCCCATTGACTTTGCTTGCCGGAAGGTCAAAATCGGCCTTTATGTGGCCCAGAGACTCTGAAACCGTCACAAGTAACACGCCGGTTGCCAAACCCCTGAATTTTGGGTCATAGAATCGTGGCTCTGACGGTTGTAAGTGCGAGGACCCGGCTGTAAAGTCACTTTTTTTCAGTTCTTTTTTTAAACTTGGAATGGCCGCTCAGTGAACGATTGTAAGTCCAGGACAACGTGTAGTTAATTTGTACAGAGCAGGCAAATTGGCAAATTTAAGAGAGGTGGACTTGCTGGCTGAGGAATTCAGTTTGGTGCAGCGGTAAGGTGCTGGCCTAGAAACCAAGAGCCTGGGAGTCCTAGTTCAACCTTAGGCATGAAACCCAAGTGGGTGACTTTGGGCCTTGACTTTGACGTTCGCCATGTTTAATTTAATTTTATTTCATTTTTATTTTTGCAATCTTGCAGCTGGGCATCCCTCACTCCTTCGTCATGGTCAGCTACCAGCACAAGTTTCAGGATGAAGATCAGACGCGGGTCAAAGGATCCCTGAAGTATGTCAGAACCGGCGGCTGGGCGCTGAACGGGCCCTGGTTTGGGGGTGGGGGTGTGAAATTGGGGCAGGGAAGCCCTTAGAGCTGTTGATCTCTGGAGGAAGATGTGGGGCACTGGAGTCCCTGTCTCTTCTCCTGCCTTGGTAACCTTAAGATGTGTGAACTTCAGCTCCCAGAATTCCCCAGTTCCAAAGATTGGCAAACACTGATATCATCTTTATATTGATTATTTTTTTTAAAAAGGGGGGCTGGATTAGGGGTGGGATATAGCATCAAAAACTTCCCTAGTGGTGCCCCAAATCAAGGAAAGCCAGTGGGGTATACAGATATAAGAGACAAGCAGGGGGATGGAGTAGATGACCTCCAAAGTCCCTTCCAACCCTGTAATTCTGTGATTCTGAGATCATAGAAGGTAAGATGCATGACAGACAGACGGACGGAGGGAGGGAAGGAAGGAAGGATGGATGGATGGATGGATGGATGGATGGAACGACTTGCCTTCAGAAGTTGTGAGCACTCCATCACTGCAGGTTTATAAGCAGAGATTAGACAGCCATTTGTCTATGGCCTAGAGGTGGAGCTCTGGCCTCACAATCAGGAGGCTGTGAGTTCGATCCTAGGTAGAGGCAGCTATTTTTCTCTCTCTGGGCACAATGAGAAATAGATCTGCTGAACAAAACTCCTCATTGGTGACAGGAAGGGCATCCGGCCAGTAAAACACTCTGCTAGCTCCATTCAGTTGCCCAGACTCCACCCCACAAGGGACTACGGGGTCATTAGATGATGATTAGGGGGAACGCGGTGGCTCGTTGGCTAAGACGCTGGGCTTGTCGATCGAAAGGTCGGCAGTTCAGCGGTTCGAATCCCCAGTGCCACGTAACGGGGTGAGCTCCCATTCCAGAAGTTGTGAATGCTCCATCATTGGAGGCTTTTAAGAAGAGACTGGACAGCCACCTGTCTGAAACGGTTTAGG